>JAOCPS010165881.1:0-14516 GCA_025505425.1 Graphium colonna
TTATTATTATTATTATTATTTTATGTCTCGAAAGTAGTAAAGTTTTAAAGGCATTTGAAGTCGGTTTTTGTAATTTTCTGTGAAAATAAACTTGTTATTTATTTATATATATCTATTTCTCCGCCGTTTATCAATCAGTATTCAAAATTCATTTTTATTGCAAAGTTTTATGATTGAGCTGTTGAGCCGTTGTAGCTTTGTAGCATAGACGCTCGCCCCTTTTCTGTTCACTTGAGGTGGATCTGAGTTCGAACCCCAATACTGGCACTAATGAAATGTTGATTTATTTATTGAAATTTTAAGTGCTGATTTAATACATGGTCGAATACTGGTTAAGGGAACAACTTTAAAGTTCTTTCATATCAAAGAAGTAATAATAAATAAGATATAGTTTAAAAAACTAAAAAAACGCGCTTTAATGAGAAATCGATCTAAAAATTAAAAAATTATAAGTCCTGGCGATCCTAGTCAGGATAATGGGATATGCTTATCAAATTATTGTTATGTCATCGGCCCCTGAAAAGTCTGCAAAGTTTGAACAAAATCTGTCCGCGGAAAGTGGGTCCAAATAGTGTTCAAAGGAGTCGGTTACAAACAAACGAATAAACATATAAGGCGAAGCTAATAAAAGCGTGTAAAAACCGACTCTAAACGCCTTAAAAGTGTACTTTCAAGACATATTTTTTCTGTTATTTTTAATTAAGTACCGATTTTTCTCAAAACTCTCACTTTTTTCCTCAATGACTCAGATACGCGCGAACATATACATAAAAAAACAGAAACATCTAAATTGATAATCTCCTCCTTTTTGAAGTCGGTTAAAAATTTATTAAAAAAATAACCAATAATTCTTGTACAAAAATACTAGATTACAACATTGAGGCCCTAAACTCCAAATCAATAGTTCACCGCGATTAATAAACACTAGCTTGTCCCTGGATGAACGTTTTCATTGATGCTCCGCCCCTATAGGTCGTAGCTTGATGTTACATAGCCTAAAACCTTCCTCGATAAATGGGCTATCCGACACAAAAAGAATTTTTCAATTCGGGCCAGTAGTTCCAGAAATTAGTGCGGTCAACCAAAAACCCAAAACTCTTCAACTTTACAATATTAAATATAGAGAGGTGTGACTTTCGTAAGATATATTTAGAAGTTTATTTTTACAGAAAGAAAGAGCATAACATCCTTTCACAGCTTTTGCTGCACTTTTAGGGTCACGCTCTTCCGGGGAAGTACCACCACCCTTCATAAAGTCAGCATAAATTAAAGTATGCATGACTTTCAGGGATGCCAGATGGCCATGTCTGCCCTTTTCTTTTTCCATTCCTATACCTTCCAAATCCTTATTACCGACCCATCCTATCCAATAAACCAATTGCATCCAATTTCCCAAGTTGGCAACGCATACGCAACTCTCCAGATCTGCGTGTGTCCAGGCGCGACGGGATCACTTACCATCAGGTGTTCCGTCTGCTCTTTTGTCTTCACCGACTTTGAACCCCTCAAAAGTGCACTTTAGAAACATATGTTCTCGTGTTGATATTTAGAAACAAACTAACGGACTACCGATCTTTTTTTTTAGGGATTGAAATGCTTTTACGCAAGATATGTTAAAAAATCATACAAAAAAAGAATTTTTAAAATTGGTTCGTTAACGACGGAGATATGCCCAAACATACATAAAATACGTTTAGATATTGTGATTTAAAAAATAAGACACTGAATCGATTTTTTTTAAATTTATGGGACTATTCTAAAATCATACTATCAAAAAAAAATAATTTTCAAAATCGGTTCATAAATGACGGAGATATGCGCGAACGTACATAAGAAAAACAGAAACATTCGGATTGAGAACCTTCCTCCTTTAGTGAAGTCGGTTAAAAATGGCATATATAACATTGAGGCCTTCTAGTGACTTTAATAATATATATTAAAATAGATTAAATAAAAATTCAGCCGCGATAGCTCAGTGTCCGGGCGCCTTCAATTCCGTTCACTCGAGACGAACCTGAGTTCGATCCCCGGTGTCGGCACCAATGGAATTGTCTATTTTCTAATTGCAACTTTAGCCTATTGCATCGTGAGGAAATCTGCATATCTAAGAAATAATATTTCTAAAGTATATGAAGTCTCTAAGACTATGCCATATAGGTACCCTCGTTCTAAAGGAGACGTTTGCCCAACAATGGGACGATTTAAAAACAGGCTGTTACTTTATTTACATTATTAATATACAATTAGATAAATCTAATGGTGAGATTGACAAGGAAATCTCTTTTGCGTGGGAGCTGGATGATGTTGCAGACAATCCGTCACTATCCGCGACGTGTGGTTCAGTTTATCGAATTCCGCTTCAAAGATTGCGTCATTAATTATCTTCTGACAGTACTTCGCCGAATCCGAGTCCATCTCCCTCAGTTTCTCGGCCACGTGGTCGCCGAAAGCGCTGAACGGTAATCTAGGAACAACTGAACTTTCACCGGATTCATATTTAAGTCTGCTTTTTGAGTTTTGTTCGTTGCTCTCAAAAGGAGAGGAGAGTCCATCGACTTCCGTGTAGGTGATGTTTTCCATGTCCTGAAAAATATAGCGATAGATATAGACAAACGAGCAGACGGTTCACCTGATGGTAAACTATCCCGTCGCTCATAGACACACGCAGCATCCGGAGAGTCACGAGTGCGTTGTCAACCTGTGTTATGGGACAGAATAGGGATTTATTGGATAGAATGAGATCGGGATTAATGATTTGAAGGGGAAAGGAATGGGAAGAGAAAAGGGTAAGCATGGCCATCCGGCAACCTCAAAAGTCATGCATACTTTATTTTATGTCAATTTTTTTAATAAAAAGCGGCCCTATAAGTGCAGCAAAAGCTGTGAAAGGATGTTATGTTCTACCACCTTCTTTAATTTAATATATAAACTTTCCTATGTTCCTTTATACAGAGAATGAAAAAAATAAAACAGCGCAGTCAAAACCACCTCCGCGGCCGAGTTGTGTAGGCCCTTGCTTTACAAACCGGAAGTCGTGGGTTCAAATCCCGCGGGGAGAAAATGACTTTACATTGTTGTTTCTTGGTTGTTTGTAAGCTGATCACCCGATTTCCTGAAGATTATCTATGAGTCGGATAGGCATGTAAAAAGTCGGTCCCGGTTGTCAAGAACATCTTTGACAGTCGTTATAGGATGTCAGTGCCTTCAAATATCCTGACAACTAATCCATAATTCGAATTCAGTTTATCCCTTTGGACCGAGCCCAAGTAGCATGGGAAAAAGGCTAGGAGGAAGAAGACATATGTATATATCGCCATCCGATGATCCGACCAACCGCTTGACATAATAAAAACCAACAAATTTCATTTCGGAGTTAACTCCATACGTTTCGTAAGGACAACTGTACATAAGTGCATACGTTTGTCGAGTCTGCTATAGTTTTCTATTTATATAGCACATTTTTTTTAGAATTATTGTAAAAGTATTTTAAAAGATAAGGAGGGTGGGGACGCTCTGATTTTTATTTTGTATTAAGACTTATAACTTTATATCTCGAGAAGGGGGAGTTTGATCTACATAGTTTTAATGCACTTTTTGTTATATTTAGTGGACATTTCCAATAATACCCCACACGAAGGAGTGAATCACCACCACAACAGAGAAGAACACTTTAGAATGGCCCCTCCCTCTATCTAACTGAAGTGTCCTTAAATGCAATTAAGATCTATCAACGTAATTGTAACCCGTGTTGTTCATAATAGGCAAAACCTTACTTCCACGGTAAAGCCAGAGCAGGGGAAGAATTCCCGGGTTACGAAAGGCTGTCAAAACATTTGACCCTGGCGAGGTAAAAAAAGCGCACGTGAAGGCTTGATGAGCACTTGGCACAAGTCGAAGAAAAACTCGGAGGAATAAAGTGGCACATTCTATGGTTTGTGAAGCCCGAAGACAGGGCGAGGACACGATAACGCGATAATCGGGCCATCTTCTGTAATTCCGTGAAGGAGATTAGCCATCCCAAGATGGCGTTGGGTTTCGAGTCAACAAGACACTCCGTGATATGTTTGTAGAAATCACCAGTGTATCGAACAGGGTGGCATATCTTATGTTAAAACTAACCAAAAGGTATTGCCTTAAGGTAATGCAAGTGTACGCAGCGACCTGAATACACTCGGATTATTAAGTAGGCCAATATTTGAGAACATTTCAAATGTGTTACATTCTAACAACGTTATCATGTGAGATTTTAATGGAAAATTGGGTGTACAGAATTTTGACGTGCTGGTAGTAGGACTTGACATCGACTTTATCATAGTGAACAAGAAGTACATATTCAGAGACGTTCAGTGATTAGCAGGTGTAGCACCGACTTGTAAGAGGCTCTCTGAATACCTACTTTAGGCTGGAACGTGTCCGCTTGAAAAGATCTAACCCAATCTGCACCAAACTGCTGTAGGATCTGAAACGTTTCAGTTAAACTGACTGGCTACCGTAGAAACCACAAATAACATTGATCAGGCGAATGGTAGGCGTTCTTAGGGAAGAAGGTACGAGATTCTCTCAGTTGCAGCGTTCAGACAAAAAGTCTAATCTTTTAGTGAAGTCTCTAAAGATTATGAGGAAATGAACTCATTGGAAAAATAAGTAAAATGGTTCGCTTCAAACTTTGACGCTTCAATACAATCTCGATTAAAAAAGCGATAGAGCAGAATCAGTTTAAGAATGAAAAAGTCCCTGGGGAGAACGGAATCACAACGGAGCTTTTGTAATTAAGGTGAAATTCTGTCACTGAAAAAGCCCCAATTGTTTTTTAATTCCATTCTCTTTGATGAAACAACTCCACAGGCAGATACTGTCAAACCGCTGTCTAAAAAGTATAGTATTCTTGTTTGTGGACTACGAGAAAACATTCGATTCCGTCGAGATCTGGTCTGTTCTGGAGTCCTTGCAACGTTATCATATTGACTGGCGATACATCCAAGTGCATGCATCTCAGCACTTGGATGCATCGCCAGTCAATTTGAAATAATGCTGCTGGGGTGACCATCAAATTTCATAATTGGCAAACTAAACATACCCCTCTGCGCAGAAGAGTCAATCAAGGGGACATCATCTCACGCAAATTATTTAATACCGGTTTGGAATATGTATCTAGAAAGCTGGAATGGGATGGCCGGGCCATAAATATAAACGCTAAGTTCATCTCATATCTGCAATTTGCTGATGAAATCGTTTCGAAGACTGAAATGTTGGAATACCTACAACTGATGCTTGGCTACCTAGCTGATTAGTGACCGCGCATTGGTCTCCGAATGAACCTAGAAAAAACAACGATCATGTTCAATGAAAATATTTCTCCGAAACCGATTGCTGTAAACAGCGTTTCTCTCGAGGTTGTTCAGGAGTACATTTAATCTCGGACAAATAGTACAAATGGGTAAATATAACTACGAGAGAGAAATCAACCGGTGAATATAGTTGGATTGAGTAGCGTTCGACAAACTCTGTTGAGTTTTCTCCTTGCCTATTCCACAGTGGCTTAAGACAGAAATAGTCAACATATGGTTCCTGCCTGACCTACAGAGACCAGACGTGGACGCTCACGGTGCGATTAGTCGACAATCTCATAGTCGCTAAGCGAGCCATGGAAAGAGCCATGCTCAGAGTATCTCTGATTCTCTCTACGGAATGTGGTAATCCGACAAATAACTAAAATAAATGGAATAGCTCTCAGCAAGCTCAAATAATAATATAATAATAATATTTTTATTATGCCATAAAAGATTTACATATAATTACAACAGGTTAATAGCAGAACCTTCACTTCGAAAGATTTAAATTTTGCTGTGGACCCAAACTAAGCTTTTGCTTGTGTCTTGAGATCCGGAGCAGCAGTTTACATAGAGAAGTGTGTCAATATAAAAACATATAATAACATTGAATTAAAGCATTTACAATAAAGATTACATTTAAAACATTGAGTTACTATACAAATTTAATATAAGTGAGTTACATGAGTTAGTTTACTGTGTTATATTGTATGTGTATGTGTGTGTATGTTTTGTGTATGTGTGCGAAAGAAGTGTACGTATGAGTGTATTTTTATTTGTATACTACTATTCAAACAGAAGCTTTTCGGTTTCGTCGTAAGAAAGTGTGAAGCGCCATTTCTTCACCACCTTACTGCAATCAAATGATGACATGATTTTTATATTACAATTTTTACAAACGTTGTAGTAAATATGTTGATGAAGATAACCACTATTACGTTTCATTAAGATGGAGATCGCCCGCAGAAGAGGTATATTAAATATTCGCTTTGACTTAGTTTTCTGATAATCATTCCTGTTTTTGACAGCTTTGTGAACTATTTAGACAGCTTTTAAAATAAAAAAGTTGTCTTACTCTGAGCACAGGAAATTCTGTATATAGCAGGTCTGTGGAGTAGTTTATGTGTGTTCTTTCCATACTTAAGAGCGTATTTTTCCCAGCACCTCCCTAGACAGCAATTCCATAAAATGATAATGGATTGGCAAAGGGCATAATATACAGTTGTGATTATGTAAATCGATGCGCGATTTCGTAAACTTTTCATGATATAAATTGATTTTATAACGCGTTCCCTAAGGAGTAAGACTTGCGGCTTGAAGCAACAGAGATTTTCATCTATGACTATTCCTAGGTATTTTTAAGAGACGGTTCTTTCGACTGTTGGGCATGAGCAATTAGCGTTGTTGGTCTTTTTGTTGCAATTGTGGTGTTAAAGTGTTAGGTTGTCCGGCGGACTAGATGCGCGGTTTTTAAAGAAAGTTATGTACTTGGTTTTGCTTGTGTTAATAGTCAAAATATTATTCCTCAGCAAATTTTAATAAATGTTCCCACGTTTTCCCGTGAAACAGAATTACAGTATCGTCAGCATACGAAATGATTTCCGCGTTGGGTATTGAGAGATTGGTTAGGCCATGTCATGATCTGTGATTGAACATTTAAGAACATAGCTTATGCTTCTGGAAGAAGATTTTATATAGATGTAGTCAAGATATGATAAAGCTCTAGTTAGCCTCTTTATTAAAGGTATCAACGAATTTGCCGCCATTACATTTGAATATTCATGGGATTTATTGCTAAGGTTACTACAAATATCAATGTTGATGCCCCCTGTGACGATGATAGTTGGGATTTTTTAGACTTATTAATTTGGTACTTAAGCTTTCATTAAATTTCTGTGTGTTGTGTTGAGACGGAGAGCGATAAATAGCTAATAGGGCAATATTATCATTAATTTTGATAAGAATACTGTCAAAATTAGTAATATCGATATCTTTAGTGGAGATGTTTAAGCTGCTGTTAGTGTGAATAACCAAACCACCATTTTTATTTTGTTGTGTGTAGGTACGAGTGACTTTATATCCAGTAAGGTGTTCCAGTAGAGTGCCCTTATTTAATCAGCATTCTGTTAGTAAAATCGCGTCAAAGTTGATTTCGAGCCTTTTAAGCGCAACAGCTAAGTCATCGAAGTTACGTTAATAGTTCTTTATGTTCAGTGTAATTTTTTTTAATTTATGGCTTTGGCGGTGTAGCAGATCCCTGCTTTCATCTAAAAGTTCCAATATGTCACACTCAGAAGAAAGATAACGATCCAAGGCCTCTGCAATATTATGAGGTTCAACAGCGAGGTGAAATTGGAGATAGAATGCAGTTTTTGTAATAAGATGTCACAAATTTAGTCAAATAGTACTGGGATGTCAGAGAATGATGTGAATATGGTAGTGAACTAGAATTGTATAGAAGTGAGTATGTAGTATTACTAGCTAATTGTGTGTAATGCTGTTGATATTAGTATATAAGCAAATTAAGAGAAAAATAGATACGCTTATTAGCTAAGAAATTATTGCGCTTAGTTAATTAATATAAGAACTGCGATTTGTTACCCTATAACAGAATTAATTCAAGATAAAATGAAAAGTAATTTTATATAAGATATGATAATGAAAATAAAAATAAAATTAGCCAGAAAAGGCGGTCAATGTCTTCCGTGTCCTGGACTGAGATCGCAGTGTTACCTTCTTTGTCAGCCGTTCATCAAAGTAGAGTTTCATTGAGGGTACAGGTAGGTCAATGTCTGTAGAAGTTATGGAGCGTCTGGTTTTTGCGGCCTTCAAGAATTCATCTCGTTTCAAATGGCGTACAAATTTTACAACGAGATGACAAGGACGGAGGCTAGACCCTCCTTCAACTGTGTGCGCCGTGGACCAGTTTGTGTGACGTAGTCAATATCCTGGTCTTCGATTTTTATACCAAGTGTGTCGGCCAACAAGTGTATGAAGTGAGGTGGGCTTTCATTAGGTGACTCTGGGATTCCGACTATGTCCAATTCATTTTTTAATGAAGACTGGGCTTGAGTTTTGATTTGGCTTCGTAACGAAGATATAGTGCTTGTTAAGGATATTATGTGACCTTTTTTGTTTTTCCAGGGCATTAATCCTCGTTTCTTGATCTGCAAGACGAGGATTGCATTGTATAGGGTTGCATTACATAGGGTTGTTTATAATCGGTCATAGTCGTAACATGCTCTTTTAATTCACTTACTTCCGCCCGTAGTGCTTTTATTTCTGAGGTGAGGGTAAGTGAAACTTCAGAATCAGATGATTTTAAAGGAGGTGGGCTCTGTGTTACAGTTTTCGGCCTGCGACCGCTTGGCCTACCAACTTAGCGGTTTTCGTTAACCATGCGGTGTAGCGGAGTATCGAAGTTGTCTTTTATAGGATCTCGGCGGTTACAGAGGGGACAGAACCAATTATTTTTTACTTGTTCTGACTGTTTTGTTAAATTTACGCAAATCAAATGATAAGATTGCTTACATGTAAAACAATTGGTTGATGATGATCGTAATTGCTTATTGCACACCGCACATTTATTTACCATTTTGTTGCAAAATGCGTCAGGTAAAGCGATGCATTGGAGTAGAGTTTGTTACGATGACTCACAGTTGAACGCTGAGATTTATTATATATATTTGAAGCAATTCAATGAGGTGCGCAAGAAATAATTAATACATACTATACATACTTTAGTCTGAAGAATAATGTTCCTTGTTAATGTATTTAGCGAAGAATATTTCTCTCTGTTTGACCGCACAATTTCCGCCACTACCGTCAATGTTGGTAGCAGTTAATAAGAATAGATTTGTAGGTGAAGACCCTGGGAGTTATTTTTTATGAAGCAACTAACAATATTTTAAAATTTTTAAACAATTATTATTTATCACAATTTTAAATTTAAGTTTCGCCGGTTTAGTGGAATAAATTTACAAAAAGCGGCCGTTGCAAAGACCCAGATTTGATCTCAGGTCTTATCGCGTCAGTCCTTCAGAGAATTTGCTGTACACGAACCGTTGCGCCATTCGTCGTGTGAATCTTACATTAAATTTAACGTATAGTTGTTTTTATGGAGCAACGATCTTAGCAAGGTGACTGGACTGAACTGCATGCGAGTAGTCAATAATCGTGGATGGCATGCATTGGAAGAGGCCTACATCTGAGCAGTAGATTATGATAGGCTCATGATGAGAAGCTGCTGATCTACGTCAACTCGCCTGCCCATTTATATGAAGGGCCCAATGCAGTTTTGCGTCTATTTTGATGCCAAGGATAACTATCGAGTCAACAAGGTCTAACGCTTCGCCGCTTCTATTTTAAGAATTTTGATTTCCTTTTTACTGTAAAAAGTAAATTATTAGCACTTAATCATTTAGTCATTGGTGAGAAAGTATTATTTTCATCGTCCTCATTTAAAAAAGTCTTTTAACTTTTATTTCCTTTCATAAGATATTTCATAACTCTTTTGAATAGTTTTGAGTTCAGCCAAAAAGCTTTAGGTGGGATCAAAAGTAAATGTGATTTTATTTACCTTTTTTTAAGAAAAAAAAATAATTCAAAACTTTAAATGGTCGTACAGATCTTTTGATTGAAATAAACTGTAAGTAGCAGAAGGTACAAAATATAAATTAATTACAGCAATTTGAGGCCGAACTATGATTGGAAAAACTAAATTTCAAGTGTCAATCTAGCTCATTTTCTCAATATATACTAACTAAAAATATAAAATAACGTATATCATACGTAAGATGTAAATATGCACAGTGTGCTTAAAATAATAACTTATAATTATTTATGTTAAATCATAAACTAATCTTAATCATTAAAATTCATTAATTGAATTAAAATCTTCATTTTGAGCAGTTTTAAATAAATCACAGGAGTCGAGTTCTTAATTAAACGTCAGTGCCGATTGTCGGTAAAGTGTCGTCGTTACTCATTGAAGGCAGGTCGCATAATAGCAGGAAACCCGTTATATTGACACCTGGCTAAGGTAGTCGTGCATCAAAAATATACCATTCGGCATTCTCTCACCACACGAGCTATAATAACAGATAGAATACCAGATTACCCGGGACAGAATGTACTTAATGTAATATATACTCAACAGACAGAAGCCAGAAGTAGGGGTCCTAAAATGGTCAAACGTAAAATTTTTACTTTTTTATTCTTTTTTACTATTCCTTAATTAAAGTCACACATAATAACAACAACATTATTAAGGAGATATTGCTAGTTTTAATTAATATTGTCGCTTTTGTGTCATTAGGGTGTATTAATAACATGGTAGTACTACCTGCAAACCGTGTTTGTAATATTTTTTATTATTAATTTTATGTCAATAATGCATATTATATAAACATTCATTTTGAGCTCCCTGTATGAACACTGATTGAGCCCAATTTCATACTACTCCGTCCGCTCAATAAAAATTAAATAGAGTAAAACTTTTGCATCTCTGAATTATATTATGATGATGAAGAAAAGAAATTAAATACGTTTTTATTTTATTACTTAAATTTGAAATTATTCAATTATTTATGTGAAGATTTTATAAGCTATTCAAGTCAAGTTTCGATGTTGGTTAATAATTACTTTTTCTAATAATATAATTCAAAAGTTTAACAATATTTATCCGCTTTTAAGTACTATTGTTAAAAATCAAATGTGCATATTCACACACTTGTAAAATGTTTCGTAAATTGTTTAGCAAAAAAAAATACAAAAAAAAATATCGTGATATTCCTCACAACAAAAATTCAATTTGTTCTGCAGGTGACGCCAGCGTACACACAATGTACGATTTTCCATCGTACGTGCAAACGTGCCGTTGCTATTGATTTAGTGGTGAAGTCAAACACAAATACTTTCTGGTACTGTTATTCAAAAATATTTTATTTACAAGATTCTAAGAAATACAATACAGAAATTTGTGAAACATATTCGTTTATTATTTTTATTTCTATAGAGAGAGGGAGATAAACGAGCTAGCAGCTCACCGTATAGTTACAAGAGCGTTGGTGGCCTTTGAGCTAGGAATAGGCTGTCTTCTTGAAGATCACCTAAATCGTATCGGTCCGGAAATACCACTGGCGACAGTTGATTAAAATGACGGCAGAATCGCAGAGCAGTGGACGGCTAACCCTCAAGGTAGTAGCAATGGCACTTCGTGGTATGTCGCGTTATACGCAGTACAAACTCAACATCAGGTATTAATACAAACAGTTCTTCAGAACGCATCCCATGGTATATACGATAAAAAATCCTAAGAGAAGAAACACCTCTACGCAAGGTCAGGAATCAAGATGATTGAAAATAACTGGGTCATCGACGATTCGAGTAGCTTTAAAGTTGGATGCGATCAAATGGAAGAAGCTGGTAAAGGGAGTGCCTCAACCCAGAGATGAGAACGTTCATTCGTTTAACATTCCCGAATTTATACGTCTTTAACTGACTTCAAAACACGGGAAAGGTTGTCAATCCGAATGTTTCTATGTTTTTTTTGTGTACGGCACATATCTCTGCCATTTATGAACCGATTTTAAAAATTCTTATTTCGTCTTATAGGGATATTCTGAAATGATCCCATTATTTTTTTGGTAAGATCTATGTAGCAATGAATCTATCTAGTAAAAGAAAATTACGAAATCGGTATTATCCATTTTTGTGTGTATTTTCTGCAATTATGAACCAATTTCAAACATTCTTTTATTTATGATAGAGCATTTTTCAAGAACAGTCTCATTAAATATTTAAAAAAAGGGTCATTAGTTTGTTTTTTAAATACAAATTACGAAATTTAAGAATCTTTGCACGAATCTCCGCAACTTATGAACTAATTTGATAAAGATTTTTTTTGATCTGATAGAGTAAACTTCCGTATTGGTCTTATAAAACTTTTATACAAGTATACAAATATTATACAAATCGGATTAGTAGTTTGTTTTTGAAATCAAAATAACGAAGAAGATGTTTTGAAAGTACACTTTTAAGGCATTTGAAGGCCAGTTTTTGTTATTTTTTGTAAAAATAACATACTTTAAGATTCTGTAGTAATTATATTTTTTGTTTGTGTGTTCGGGTGTTTTCACCGCATCGAAAATATGAGTGCGCTTTTAGTTGCACAATATAACAGAAAATAACATTTATTTATAAACTTTTCAACTAGGAATTAAGTCCGCCATTATAATCCTTGTAGTGAGGTAATTGCAACTCAAATAAATAAAAAAACGCGTTTTTTTTTTTAAATTTACATATAAATAAATTTAAAGTCTCTCTTTTTACAATCTTCAGTCTCCAGCCTACACTCAATTATTATAATATTTAATCTGGAATTTGGGAAGAGCACGCGCGACGACTAACGTTACAAAAACAGCGCGACGGGCAGAGAATTCAAGGTATAGTTTTAGAGGCTATTAATACTATATCAGGTAAAAAAAATATTTATATATATTATAAATAAATACAATAATAAATAGAGTGGTATGTTATTTAAAATATAAAAGGTAAAAAGCACATCGTATTTTTCTCGGTATCTACTCAGCGAATATATGTAAATCAGTATAAAAGGTCAGAAAAGTACCATTAAGAAAATATTAGCAGTGCTTTTGTACAAGTCCGTCTTCCCTCGAGTGTTGATTAAAATTCCAATAATAAAGCCACTAGTTTTAAAAGCATAAAACGGCACCTATAGGATTGGCAATCTGGGACGTATTTCTTGGTAATCGTCCTACAGAAAGCCCTTACGAATCCAAGATTATGTTAAGCCCTGTTCGTTTTATTTTTAAAGGTAAGCATGTAGTATTTACATGCTTACGCACCATATAGTATAGGTATTTTCTTTTTCTATGGACACTTTTCCTTAGTTTTCATTGTATCTTTGATTAGTCTATTATCGGAATTCAGGGGAAGTAGTTTTAATACCGAGACAATGACACTAGTTTCGTAATCCTTACCACATTTATAGTAGTAGTAGGATTTTTAAATTATCTGTAGAAACGTTTGAAACTGTTATTTCCAACTATAATTGAATTAAAACTTAAAGTTGAATAGCGACATAATGAAATTTGTAAGCTTAATTTATTTGGTTACTAAGGATGTCTCTCATACCTTTGATAAATTCTAAGCAATCTCTCTGCATAAATGTTCACTTAGTTTAAATAGTAAGTATTAAACCACAAATGCGTATGTAAACCAAGAACCCTGTAATTGTATGCGTTTCTTTTTAACACAATAAAATATTCAATTCGATGAAAAATTTGTCCACAAATAAATATATTTCAATTACTGTGACAAAGACACTAGGTAATTTAATGCTCCAAGATCTGCATGCGCTAATTAATTTAAACTTTACTATAGACTATATAGTTTAACAAACAAAACAAAATTTAAATCAGGAATTCCTCTCAGTTATTTTTTAAACACGCTATAAAACATCGTTAATGTCGGTTCTACGCTGTAGCCTTGTGGCGTAGCGCTGTAGAATAAGCAGTAGCGACAGTAGGAATTCCAAACGAAGAACTGTACTGCAAAATTTGTACAACGAAACACATTTTATATTTACGCTATTTAGCGATATTATATTGAACCAAGAAAATTCAAACAAAATGAGACTTTTACCTTTTTTTAAACCGTTCTAAAAAAATAAAAAATAATCGTTTCTACAAGAAATAAAGTAGTTAATACCAACTATAATTTATAATTGCAAATAACACCTAACTAGAAATTACAAAATCTAATATTACATTCTACTTGCCAGCATTACATGTCTTTGTGGAAAGCAGGAGCAAAGATGGTAGATATAAACCTTTAAGATACAGTTTCTGAAGTCGTTCTGCACCTGGGACAAAGCTGAACATAAAGTTGTCACTGCTTCCAGTCTCTTAGTGTGTATAAATGTCCATTAATAGAGTTGGAAATAAACGGGCAAGCGGCTCACCTATAGGTAAGCAATCACCGCCACCCATGGATTTCCGCAACACCACAAGTTGTAGTTACTTTGTTTTTGACTTGAAGCAGAGTTCTAACATACTGTATCTTGTGAAAAGGACAGACTTTGTGGAATCTAAAAGTTTTGTTCAGTGAATATCTAAAGATTTTTTATTATTTATCAGTAATCCCTAAAACCTTATAAAATTT
>JAOCPS010166099.1:0-14512 GCA_025505425.1 Graphium colonna
GTGTCCATGGGCGACGGGATCACTTACCATCAGGTGAACCGTCTGCTCGTTTGTCTTCCTTTCCATAAAAAAAAAATGAGATAAAAGAAGATTTTTTGTTACAATTTTAACTTAAAATGTACTTACGGGTCTTGCAGGCTCAAAACACTTGAATATCCCACACCATGCTTGTTTTACATTCTGAAAATGTATGATTTAAATGATTAACATGAGTATTTTTTTTATGGAGAGAAACACAAATGAACAGACGGTTCTCTTGATGTTAAGCGATCCCGTCGCTCCCGTCGTCGGGGAAATATGTTTGTATAATTTAAAAATCAAGTTTTGGGTCTTAACTTACTCTTCTTTTGGATCTATACTTTAATCTTAAAGAAACAGTGGAGTACAGGCTCGAACAGACAGACATGACGAAACTATAAGGGTTCCTAGTGGACTACAGAACCCTAAAAACCATTAAATTACGATTTGCGTCTCAAAAACGTCCGCGGCACAGCGTAAAATCACATCAGTCTAGGAAAGCCTCAATCATCATTGTACCCGCGTGAGATATATCTTTGTAAAAACAACTTTATTTCCTGCACCATAAGAATGAACCTCCAAAAATACTGACAAAAGTCCTTACAGTTTTTTTAACAGTTTTGATATCAATATAATTCACTAATATCTTCGTTAAAGTCTAACAACAAATAAATATTCTCAAGAAGGAATTACGTACTCGATAGTTTTCAAGAGGCTATTATGTAGTGTTTATTATTCAACAATTATTATTTTAAAACGCACTACAACGTTCAAGTAAATCATATTAGATAAACAAAGACTTATAAATCAGTTCATACGTGTCGCGATTTAGACGGGACAAACAAAAAATCCGAATTGAACACCCCCTTCTTTTGAAGACGGATAAAAATAAATCCATCCACGACCTAAACACATCTATATAAACTAGGTATAATTTTAAACGTCCGAACAATTTATACTAATATTACAATGCTGATGAGTTTGTTTGAACGCGCTAATCTCAGGAACCACTAGTAAGAATTGAAAAATTCTTTGAGTGTTGTATAGCCAATTCATCGAGGAAGGCTTTAGGCTATATAACATCACGCTATGACCAATAGGAGCGGAGTAGCGAAGAAAAATGTGCAAACCGCTTAGAGTGGCTACTTATCCGATACAACTGGTTTCGCTACAAGTATGCCATGTTCGATATTACGTCAGTGCAATCAAGATTCAACAACAGAGCAAAGTTCAACTCATTTGAATAAACAATACTGGAATATTTGTTTCTCTAGTGCAAAATCCTTTATATACTACATACGTTGGCGCAGTAGCTAAGCCATTGGCTTCCGTATCCCAGGTCGAGGGTTTGATTCTCCCTTTATGCCGGATGGCCATGGTTACCCTTTTCTTTTCCCGCTTCTTTCCCCTCCAAATTCCTAATCCTTACTTCGTCCTATACACTATACCAATTCTATCCAATTTTTTAGGGTGACAACGCACTTGCGACTCTCCGGATGTTGCGTGTGTCTATGGGCGACGGGATCGCTTACCATCAGGTGAACCGTCTGCTCGTTTACCTTTCTTTTCATAAAAAAATAGGTAACAATTATATGTATGACATACAGATAATTGTTGTAAACAGAACTAACAGTTTAAAACTGGAGATTTTGTTATTTTATTTTTAGATTGAACGCGCTCATCTTAGGAACTACTGGCCAAATCCATTTATCGAGAAAGACTTTAGGCTATGAAACATCACGCTATGACCAAAGTGACGAAGCATCTATGAAAAATGTTCCAAAAACAGGAAAAATCCAGGTGAAACCGCAGTGACTAGCTAGCATGTTATACACACACATATACATCACATAAAAATCACTTACATACACACACATGCATACCAAATCTAGATTAATGATCACTCAAATCACCTAACTCATTAATTTGGTTAACATGGTTATTAATAATTAAAAGAAACATTATAGTCAGATATTTTAGTATTTTCTGAATTTAAAAATAACAAAAACTTTACATTACAAATAATTAACAAAATCTATGCGATCGAAGTCATATTCAAAAGCTAGTCAATGATAATACTAATCTGTCCTGTAAGGACAATGCCCATTTTTATATGGCAAACAATAGTTGCATCAAGTCAAACATATTTATTGGATATTATACTTATTATATTAACTCCTACAGAAGTTATTTAGGTAAAAAAACAGGTTTTGGAGATATTTGATAAAATCCATTCATAGAAAATAGTTTCTATTACATCCAACATCTCTACCATGTAAGTAAATCAAATTTCATACTTTTATACTTAAAATCAAATCCCTGTTCAAGACGGATTGTTTAAACATCATGTCAGTAAAGCAAAATTCATACTTTTATACATGAAATTAAATTGCCTGTATAAAAATAAAACCAATGAAGCGTAATGTCCTAAAAAAATAATTACTATATAATTTTGATTGTATGCATGACACTTTTTGGTACCACTTTTGGGCATTGACCTTTATATGTAGAACAAAGGGCATGAATTTTAAACTCTGAATTCAAATGTACTATCTCTTAACATTTAATTCTAAATTTGGCCTATAGAGATAGTTTTTTCAGCGCGTGGGAATTGGCCCTCATGTCGCATTGTTGCATTTGTCAGGAGTCAGCTCATTGACTACAATACCATCACTTATTTGTGTTTGGAATGACGAAAAAAATATGTTAATTTATTTTTATTTATTTAATGACCTAGGGAGCAAGTGAGTTGTCTACAATAACAGTTGGGAAGGAAACACAATAACATTTGAACTAGTGGTCCAAATAAACTATAACTTGGAACATATGTTCAAAGTTAATCATTATTTTATTGGTGTTGTGTGTCATTAATTGGAAAAAAATTTAAAATATTTTGTTTAAAAACAAGAAAAAAACTGCAAAAGGACAATGCAAAACTCGAACAAACTACAAAAACAACTGTTGCATTATACAGACCTATGATAATAAGTTAAATCGATCACAAGTTACAATTAAAAATTAATCACATAGATAAAAATAAGAAAGACAAATCATTTATAGCTATTCTATAAAAAAATTAAGATGTAGTAGAATGAAAATGAGAAGCCGATCTTCAAAATATGATTAACATAATTTCAAATTAAATTTTGTATACAATAAAAATGCTCCATACATTACAAACAACATGCTTTATGGTAGGGAACTCTAAATTTTATTCTGGATTTTTTTTGGAAAATAATTGTATTGTCATATCTCCTTAAGATATATCTCAAAATTGCATTGTAAGACTTTAAGTTGGAGAAATCGGGAGCAAAAACTAGTAGAAAATATTAATAGCAAATAGTTATATAATAATTTTGTAACAGATGTAAATGTGTCTACTATTATGCAAATCAGCAATAACAAAAACTGATCACATGCATCATTGGTAACAATCAATAAATGCTTTATCAATATTTTATAGACATTCATAATCATGTTATAAAAATAAAGTGTTAATCTTACTTTAATAAAAAAAATTATATATATTTCACCATTACTACTGTCCAATTTGCCAAATTATTCACATAGATAAAAATTGCTTGCCTGTAAGTCAGTTTATCGACGATAATTTTGTTAAACGTCATAAGGTGAACACTCAAGCCAATCGTGACTCTCTATCGTCGGAATAACGTGACAATGAGTTATGCTTTTTCGTGCATTATAGCCGGCGCCGTTAATTTATAAGATGTTATCACCTCAAAATGACAATGATAATAGATATATGAATTTTTTAGCAGGGCTTATAAGTATATCCAAATTAGTTCTGCAGTTACTTATTAAATGCAAATGTGAAATATGTCAGATAAAGAAACAAAACCATTTGAACAATCAATATTGTTCACATTTTTTGTTTAATATCTTTTGAGTTAATGAAAAAAAATTATACCATTACTTTCATATAAAAAAAAAATTATCCATTACATACACACAGACAAATTTATGATACTTATGTTGAGATAACAACAGTTATCTTATCACTGCCTATCATAAGCCACTATCAGATACTAGCTTGACATTTTGATGTGTTGTTACGATAGATCAATAAAATGTAGCCAAAATCTAATATAATCATGGTACGAATGAAAAGTTGAATTGACTCTTGAAAATGCTGTTATGTAAGATTGATTTCTGAACTATTTTTTTTTTAAAGTTTTTATATAAGTATGTTTGTGTGAATCAAATACATAAAGCTTGATTAAACTCACTTCCTGACAATTTATTGGGCTCAAATTTGATGTAGTTATGTATCATTGGATACAGCTCTACTGATAGATGGACAGTTGAGACATAAATAGGTTCTATTCGAGTATGAAACACAAAAAAAACAATTAAAAATGAATAATTTAGACTAGCAGCATTACTGTCTATAGTAGTGTTTTAAATGTGAATGTTTGTATGTTATGTTATCATGCAACAGTCATTGAATGGATTAAAATAAAATCAAAAAAAAAGTAAATGATGCTATTGAAAACTTAGGAAGCAGCTAATTAATTGAAATTTGGAAAAATTAATAGGATTATTGGCTGTATTTTTTATGTGGAGTGTGAAATTCTGCATTTGTATACCAAACAAGTAAAACCATATACATAGGTAACAAACATACATATCAAAGAATTCAAACCACATAAAAATTACTGCCTTTTAAAATTTACCCCTCTTTGCCAAAATTCCTAATAAATTAATACAGTACTTGAATTAATATCAAGAATACTAGGTCAAGAAAAAGTTAGAATACCGTCTTATTAAATCCAGTGACTTTTTATCAACTAAAAGTTACATTTTGACATCAGCACAAGGTCATCAACTCCATTATTGAGTTCATGTACAGTGATTCAATAAAAACAAATGTTATGTTTATATTGTCAATTGAAGTTCTTTGACCTGAATGGAGTATCATTAAAGTGTGGTGTTTTTTTTTTGTATTATTTTTTTAGATAAATTCTTACGCTATATTGCTTACAGGGTCATGGTTTCAATATATTTGGTGTAAAATAATGTGTTTATGTGATAGGGATGGATTTTTTACAGACATAAAAACAAGACCCATTTCGTTTTAGGAAAACAACCTAAAAGATATCGAACTTTTAGGAAAATATAATAAAAGATGAAGAGCAATAAAAATTAGTATAAACCAATGATTATATTAATTCTTTCAGGCATCATGATATAATTTTAAGGTGTAATTTTTTGGTAATTTGTTACATTAGTAACACCTGTTATGGCTTAGAAATATTTTTTATTGATAGATAATCATTATAGCTCAGACCCATATAAAGCCAAAGGACATTTTATATAGCATACCATACCAAGTTCCATCAAGTACAAACTTTTTTTACAGATTAGAGTTATGATTTTAGCTCCTACAGAAATGCCTATTAGCATTTGCAATACCAGTAATGGTGGCGCTCAATACAATCAAGAAGTTTATAATTTTTTTACCAACCCTTTTTTTCTAAACAAAATGATTAAGAAAAAGGTTTCGGAGACATATAAAATTTAAAAACCAATTCATAGAAAAGTTTATATTGCAATCTTTGTATCAATGATCAATAAAGCAAATTTATTACTTTTATACTTAGATAATATTCCCTGTTCAAAAATCAAATTCATGGAGCGTAATATCTTTAAAAATATGGTAATAACTACTATATAATTTTGATCTTGACACATGAGACCTTTTGGTACCTCTTATGGACATTGTCCTTTCTGGGAAATACTTGGTTTTTCATAAAAAAAATTATAAATTTCTTAATTTGTATGGAACACCACCATTACTGGTATTGCAAATGCTAATGAGCAGGGCAACTTCATGGGGCTGCTTGAATATTAAACATGTGGACCTAATGACCTTATCAAAACAGTATAAAGTTAATAAATTAAGTGATTTTATGATGATGATACTTTTTGATTTTCAGGTTTTTATTTTACAAAGTTACTTCAATTAATTACTTGAATTAATTTATCATATGATTCTATTCATCAATTTAATAAACACAAACATAATAGAAATGTAATAATTGTTTAATGTAGTATTTCAAGTAATTAATTGCAATAATGTTTAAGTTAACTTTAGTCATCTCAATATATGTATTTGTATACCGCAATATGCGGTTAGACATGATATGACAATAATGTTCAAAATCTTGCATGCATTTTGTGTAAACCATGCTTAAGAAATAAATTCTTTCTATCTTATTAATTATTAAATTAACATATATCAAATTTAGGAATTATGTATAATAAACACTTTTTTAAAACACATTATTACATTAATAAATGAATCATTAATAAAAAGGAAGGATAGATCTGATCCTCTTAAAGACAGGTCATATAAATGACCTAGTTAGGAAATCAATACTATTTGATCCAAATATAATTGTTTTCTGAATAATGGTGTATATTATTTATAGGTCAGTCATTCTGTAAACCAAATCATGTAATAAAATAAAGATGTAATTTTTTTGCCTTTAGGTATAAATTATTTTTAATAAGTAAAGTAGGTTAATAACTATTAACAGTTATTAATAACCATTGAGCAATTATTTCTCAAGCATTATTTAAATTAGGCATGAGTAATAAACCTCCGAAAATGTGTAAAATATATTAAAAATTTGTAGTGTATGATAAATAAATAGACTCACATAAGTGGTCAAGTATTAAAGTTTTTTTTAATAAAACAAAGGACTCCTAGTACTCTTAATAACAAAGAGCAAAGTACACTGATGTGAAAATGATGTTTTATAAAAACTACAATTGCATTGCTCTGAACCAATTGTAATTTTACATGAATTACCATGTTTGCATATTTAATAATTCGGCATATTTATACGAAAATCACCATTTGTTTTTAGAAATTAAATATTCTAAATGAATATTAAATAAATGCGTTGGCGGGCAATGATATAAATAAGAGGCATATTAAAATTAGGAAATTCTTACCAGATTTTAGGCATTTCTTGAAAACCTCGGTAGCAGTTAGAGTATCCGGTTTACGGTCCAATGGTTGTGACAATTCTTGAGTGTACGTAAAATAGTTCCTTTTGGATTTAACACTTTGTAATGCGGCGCCTAATTTAATATAGTTACGATTTGATAAATTGGGAATAACAACTTTACCCATCACAGACATTTTAAAGTGTGTCTAGAAATCGAACTACCAGGACATTAACAGTATTTATGGTAGTATAACTAATACGGTTTGTTTTAAATAAAATTCGAAGTTATACTTGAACAAATTAACACAAAATGCCTTTGCCAGCAACGAGTTTGCCAACCAACCGGCCCGGCGGAATCACTTGAAAACGGGGTACAAGGAGGGAGCGGAGCTGCAGGAGATAACCGTAGTGACGAGAATTTGTATATCGATATAACATTTATTAATTTTTAAGATATTATAATTCAAATTATTAATAAATATTTTCCTAAAACTTTCTGAAATTACGATTTCGGCCGATCTCAAGTAATATATGTAATAATCCGTTGTGTGAATATTTTTCAGTTTCGACGTGATAACGTCTTACAACTCGATGGCACCGGCTACACGCACAAAAAAGCATAACTCATTGTCACGTTACCCTGAGTGTGCAAGCAAGAATGCAGAGCGATAGAGAGCCATGATTGTTCTAAGTGTACATCTTATGACTTTATCATGTAAAATTATCATCCGTTAATTGACTTTACAGACAACCATATTTTTATAGTAATAAATAAAATATAATTTAATTTTTATTTATTACCTAAAAATTATGATAATATAAACTATAAATAATTATGAATTATCATGCTTTTTTTGAAATTTAATCATTTATTAATTTAACTACTTAAATAAATTTATGAATATTACTATGATTTACTAATAATGTTTGCTATTATCAGTATTAAAATAACAAATTAGTTTTTTGTTTAAAAAGTAAAATATAATAATATAACGTAAATACATATTTTAAAATTATTATTTAATTCTTTTTATCCTTAATAATTATTAAATTTATTATATAGCAAATTCCCCCGCAATACGTATGGTAACTCCCTTTGCGGCTGTTCGTTTAATTATTTTTAATCCTTGAATATTTTAATAAAATTTTGCTTCCGAGAATCGTTTTTACAACACGTCACTGCACATTTAACCATTTTATGGAAATTATAAGTTTATTTAAAAGGTGATAGAGCATAACATCCTTTTACATCTTTTGCTGCAAATCTACGCCGCGCTCGCCCGGGGAAGTACCACCGCCCGTTATGAAATCAGCATAAAATAAAGTATGCGTAAGTTTTGGGAATGCTGGATGGCCATGTCAATTCTTTTTTTCCCCACTCTTTTCCTCTCCAAATCCTTAGTCTCTATCGAATAAATCTCGCAACTCTCCGGATGTGGCGTGTGTCTATGAGTGCAGGGATCGCTTACCATCAGGTGAACCATCTGCTCGTTTATCTTCCATTCCATAAAAATAATTAAGAGAGATATACACGGTGCAGGTTCTTCTGTTTTGTAAAATGACTCCATGACGAGTGGCTTGACGATTCTGCCAATGTCAGGGTTGAATAAAACAGGTGATCGGTAGTGGGATTGAAAACAAGTTTGACTTTTGGTCGGTACATATACTTGAAACTGACGTTGTTACCTGAATAAAGGACAAAAAAATGTTAGTAGATTTATAATTAGATATAATAAATAAAAATAATCAGTTATTACTAATAAAACATGGAAGATGAAAAAGTTGAGGGTAGAGAAAGGATGACAGGATAGTTATAACCTAATTTTACTATTAAGGAGAAGTTTATATAGGACTTTAATAAGAGGGGTTTCAGTAAAAGTAACAAGGAATGGGATATTGACGGTTCTTGGGAAGTTGTGAGGAATGATATCATAGAGGGGGACAGAAACAGTGAAAAAAGATGTGCTCCAGTGTCCCCTCTACTAAACCACACTGGCAGAGTAAGTAGTCTAGGATATGCAGCTTGGACAAAAGACCAAATATGCCCTAAGCGAAGGTGAATTAGTGTGGAGGTAACAGTTTCTTTAAGAAATTTATGTTTTGTTTGTTTAAAAACCATGGCCTAGACGAGATGTTGGGTTGTATCCTTCCATAGTACTTCCCCTTAACTGTTTTAGAGGTTTGCCATAAATTATCCCAGAAATTCATTAGCCTAAGTTTGGTTTTTAATGAATTAATTTATTTTAATTACATCATATTTCTTTTGTTTTTAGAGTGACCGGGGAATGGTTTTTACGGTGAAAAGGAGTTTTTTAGATCATCTAAACAACTTTGTGAATCGGTCAGGATTAAGGAATTGCTATTGTAGCTACGGTTGGAGTTAATGTAATTTACTGCCTCTAAAATAGCCAAGGATTCTCCTGTAAAGATAAAAGACTTTGCAGGGCATTTGAATGACAGAATAATACTATACTTTGGAATGTAGATAGAGGCACCTATATGCGACAAGCCATATTTTGAGGCGTCTGTGGTAATCAAAAACCCAGTCTACACATTTCCACTTGCCTGACTTATCTTGTTACTAATTAGATATTTAGACATGACTTTGCTGTTGGTGCACACGGTTCACACCTTTGCTTAAGAAAATAGCTCGCTGATGTGTGCTCTATAAATTGATGTATCCTCTAAGGTATTGCCTTATCATTTTAAGTGTTATTGTTTTTTTTTTCTTATCATATTGTTTTTTTAATTTTAATGTCCTTATTTCTAATTTTCGATACTATAAAGTTTGTAATGACATCACTAAATATTTGACGCACCATAGGTTATAAAACAATTATTTAAAGATAATATTGTACGATAGAAGGAATAAGGATTAATTATTGTTTAAATTGCAATTGTTAGGGTTAAATGTTTTTCGATTAATATTTTTTTTATTTGATAGCGATAGCTTTAATCTCCAAAAATATAAAAGAGATGGTAGGACTTAACCGTAGCAAATTAACAACCTTATATAGGTCTATCCAGATGGTAAGCTGAAAAACCACATGCAATGATTACATACAAATAAACTTAGGAGATCCAATATGAGAACTGTCATCTACATTAAATTTTGATGTTTTACATGAACTGAACTTAGCAAAATTAGGTTAATTATTAGGCCCAGCCATAACATTTCTGTGGAGGTACTTAGGCACGATAAAACAACACCAACAACAGCAAATCTAGTTGACTTAGCTATTCAGTTTTATTTACGATGCATTCGCTCCCCCAAAATACCGGCTGAGATTTACGTTCATTGCACTTCCCAAAAAGAAGAACGGTTATAAGTGCGAAGAATTTCGTACAATAAGTTTTCTTTGCTTCACAGATTACGTGAAAGCATTCGATATAGTTGAGCATGACGTTCTCATAAGCCGCTTAAATGAGATAGGCTTGGATGGAAAAGACATAAGAGTTATAATAAATATCTATGAAGACAAAAACGAAACCGACAAAGTAGATGGCGAAAAAAATGAAAAATTTAATTTTTATCGGGGAGTTCATCAAGGAGCTGTACCATTCACCACTTCTGTTTGATGTATATTCGAAGCTACAATTTCACAAAATATAGAGGGATTAGATGTAGGTGTAAAAGTAAATCGAAAGTTCATTAACAATATCCGATATGCAGATGACATGGTATTAATTGCGTCACCGGTAGAAGACCTATAAATACTTATCGACAGAGTGCATCATACATGATACAAAAAAAAGGAATTACACGTTTGACTTTAGTTACTGCTTCAGCCCTAGGTAAAGAAATGTCTGTAAATGGAAAATATTTTTAGTGAATTTTGTCTATTATATATTGCTAGCTCTTGTCGCGGAATAACCTGTCTTGGCTAATAGTCGTATCGTTATACTACATAACTTAAAATATTCATAATAGGCATGGCTATCGTAGAATATTTTTAATTCTTACGTGTATTTTCACAGCTACAACCAAAAAACCAGCCAAGAGCTTGTAGGGCACGCACATGAAAGGGTTCCGTAGCCATCCAATGGTCAGACCACTTGACAGAAATAAATTTCGACAAATTTTATTTTGCGGTCGCCTCCTTATATTTTGTTAGGATGGCTAAAGTACACAGGTTTGTCGAATTGTAAAAATGCACTAATGCACTAACTTTAACTTCGTATTAGGATAACTCGAGACTGGAGGATTGGATCCACATAGTAGAACTATATGCAGTTTTAATTGCATTTTAAAAGATCTTTCCAACGATACCCCACACGATAGAGTAACTATTTTTTTTAAATCACTTTTCTTCGTATGGGTTTAATAATTTTAAAAACCAAGTTTTGAATCTTCAATGTGCATCTCTCCATCAATTTTCTTGACAATCGGTGCAGAAACAGTGGAGTACCAGCCCGGGCGGAAAGGCTTCTCAATAAATCAAGATTATTTCGTGATGTTATTCACCATGATATATTTATTTTTAATTTATCAACCATTTTATAGAAAATACTTCATAAACGAAGACAAACGCTAAATATTTATCATGTTTTATGTAAACTTATCATCAGTGCGAACGTGGGGTTAGACATTACCTCGTTAAACAGCAGCCATATAACCAAGGAACAGCTGTCCTCATGACATTTTCGATCAAGGCTTTTGAGCCGCCCTCTTGGGCTGTCTCTTTTGGCCGTTCGACTTGGGATAGTTCGTGCCGAGGTCATACTGGATGTGCCAGTGATCGGATAAAATCTTTTCGTCCACCGAAACCTCCTAGCCCCGTATGATGCAGAAGCGTCGACAGGGCTTGGGAGCGTCACACTAAAGCTGTCCAACAAAGCAGTTACTGCCTTGAGGCAGTAATTGAGGTTTGCCTGCAGAAAAACTAGCCCTTTATCTCCATCTGTCCCAGGGGCACCATTTCCTCGCATTATATTTGATGGAAATAGTGGAGAGCTTACTTACCATCCTGTTAAGTTTCACGAATCAGAGCAATCCAAACAGTGTAAGGCTCCGCCACTCACCTAGTTTCGGTCAGAATCAACGACAGCCTCCTCCGCAACCCAACTTTCAACACATTCTCATCATCTTTATGTAATATTATGCGTATGCAACATAAATATTTTTATAACTATTTCATAAATTGTAGAGTTCAAAGCTCTCATATTTTCATAGCTGTCACCGTTTGCTCTTGATTCATGGTTTCTTTAAAGCCGCATCATAGTATACCTAACTTTAATACATAAAGATAAAACTTGGTACTTCTATTTTTTATGTGCGACCGTGAGTCAATTTTTACGGTTCCATACCAGAAGTAACCAACTGATTAAAACTTTGCTATCCGTCTGTCTGTCAGAGAGCTGTGTATGACATTTAACAGTTGAAATCTTCAAAGCAAGTGTTTCCGTCGCTGTTATAGCAAAAAATAATAAACATTAAAAAATATTGTAGATCCCGTGTAAACGGTGAAAATATATGCAGATATTTACATACATGTACTTTCACACCTCAGTGTCGGTTATGGCATCGTCACGTAATGCCAACTTGCTTTGCGAGAAGATTTCTCTTCAAAAAACTTGGCCGCTTTAAATGTTTTGTCAACTTTTTGTAATCTTCTCAAAGTTTGTAACGTCTCATTGGGTGTCTAAAAACGTATTAAAATTCTGCATGGACTTAGATTTTACAAAATCTCTTCTAAATCTCTTGGTTTTGTTTTAATCCTATGACATTAAAGTTGAAAATTTATTAAAAAAATACTCGCGGGCTACAGTGACCCAAAAGAGACTAGACAATGTCAGTATATTGACGATAGAATATGAGGAATAAGAGATTCTCAGTGATTATACATAATTTTAAAGAGCGTATTAACAAAATGGTTTAATCATATAATTTTTACGATACTAAACAATCATGACACTCTTAAATTAATGATAAAGAACTCATTAGTAATATTAACACAGTATTTTAACATGATTCAAGTAAAGAATAAAATAACGTCATTCTAGTCTTTTTCTTATCGTCTCGAGGTTGACTACCTAAACCAGTTAACGAGTTACACAGTGCGACTATCATTATATCATTATGACGTAGAAGGGAGAAAATTACTTTTGCATTTGATATTACTGTAACGAATACCATCTAGGAGTTAGGATGGCAAGGATAGTACCTAGGATCAATGACAAGACGTAATTTCGGAGGCACTGGAGCGTGACTTAAGAGCTCGGTGGTCTCCCAATCCGGTAACACGGGTGGAGTGGTGGCCCGAGCCGAGGCTCCCCGGGAGCTCTCGAGTTTTGCTACTTATAAACGAGGTTTTATAAAGTCAGTATAAAATAAAGTGTTGATGACTTTTGAGTATGCCGGATAACTCCAAGTCCAAATCCTTAGCCCTGATCCAATAAACCTATTCTTTCCAATTTCCCAGGTTGACAACGCACTTGCGACTCTTCGGATGTTGCGTGTGTCTATAGGCGACGGGATCGCTTACCATCAGGTGAACCGGCTGCTCGTTTGTCTTCCTTTCCTTAAAAAAAAGGTTTAGAGCAGGCGCCCGATGTTCCGCTCACCTTAAGCCCTTCGAAATTGAAAGGTTTTATATAATATATTCTTGCAATTATAATTCAGTCGACTATAATATGGTACAAAAAGGTTGCTGCTACATATGTGCCAGGCGTTTAAAAAATTTATTCGCTCAAAAATAAAGTTTTAGCATGGCTAAAACTTTTAGGTTTTGTTTTACCAGAATTCAAAACCTTTTCCAAAAATAAAAGTACTTTTAGCCAAAGTTACTCTTTAACCATCAGCGGACAGACAGACAATTTTACTAAGTATTATCGTATTAGATTTGTATATATTAGATTAGAAATCTCTAATTTTGACATTACAATGTGTACTACTTTAAATGTATAGATTAAGTAATTGTTCTTTGTTAATCCAAAACATAAGATAAAAATTTATGGTTATTTCGCAGGCAACCAATATTAGTAAGCGAGGCGACCCTAAAACCTCTAGAATCCTGTTCATAATGATCTCATGTAACATACTAGCTATTCCTCGTTTTATCCTTGTTACAGAATGATTCCCCAATCATCAACGATATTAAATGAGAGCATTTGGTACTCGATTGTCATCGATGGGCATAGTTTTCGACCAAAGTTTACAATAAATCAATGAGGTGTGGTGGCACGGCACCGGATCGACTGTACATTCGCTAAACCGCTAGAAGTAACATCAATTACGTTATTAAGAGTGTTCTCTCTCTTAGCTAATGTTGGGTTCACTATATCCGGCTTTTCAAGAAAGGAGTAGGCTCTTTTGTTGAATGTCTCTAAGTCGTATTGGTCCGGAAAAAGTTAATTACACAAGGGTAGGTGCGTGGCAGAAAATGTCGGTAAAGTCGCGTTGTAAAGTAAAAGTAAACTAAGCCTATTTTTATATTGTCCCACTGCTAGGCAAAGGCCTCCTTTATCCAGAGGATATTGGGCATAGTCCACCACAAGGCCCAAGTGTGGATTGGCAG
>JAOCPS010166316.1:0-14508 GCA_025505425.1 Graphium colonna
CCATGGGCGACGGGATCACTTACCATCAGGTGAACCGTCAGCTCGTTTGTCTTCCTTTCCATAAAAAAAAAAAAAACTCCTTTGATATCGCAAAGACTTTAGGCTTCCACAAATTAAGTCTGCAATTCATGAAAAAGTAAATTGAAGTATTTTCATACTAAATTTTACTTATAACACTAAATTTATGCATTTGGATCTCGTCTGTATGTAGTTTTTGAGGTTTATATTCTTATAAACGACACAACAACCTGCCATGTGTTGTCTCCATGGGTGGTAATTACCATCAGGTGAACCGCCTGCAGCGCGGTAATACAATATCGATAAATAATACTTTATAAATGAGAATATTGATTTACAATTTCCATATATTAATTTGGATATTGGTGGAATAAAAAACCCGATTACACCGAAATCCTAAAGTAGGAACTCACTTAAGAATTTAAGGGACGATAGTCCCAAAAAGTCTCATGCATCAACATCAAAATTATTATTATTTCTACGACATTACGCAATGAATTTGATTTTTGAACAGGGAATTTAATTTCAAGTTTAAAAGTATGAATTTTGCTTTACCTACATGACGTTTACACAATAGGTCACAGAGGCGTTAGAATGCAATTGAAACTATTTTCTATAAATAGATTTCGATTTTATCAAATATTTCCGAAACCCGGGTTTTTTTTACGAAAAGAACTTATGTATAAGTTAATATAATAAGTCTAGTCTTTAAAATACAAGTTTAAACGTGATGCAACTTGGTACGGTATACCATATAAAAATAGGCATTGTCCTTTCTAACTCGTACATTTTATATATCAGTTAGTATATAATATACATGCCTATTTTGACATATATTGTCCAGGTAAATAAGTAGCATGTTTCTATCAGATATAAGAAAGTCGTCTTCATCACCGCACACTTGATTGAAGACCGATACCCACATTTGAAACCATTGGCTCCACCACTGAGCCTTCGGTGCCTCCAAAGTCTAGTTCAGAGTCACGTCCGCAACAAAGCGATGCCGCCGAAAGATAGGCGGGCGGCTGCACACGTCCCCATTTGTATAAGAAATATACTCTTATCAGGTGAATCGTGAAAAATGGTCATGAGGTAAAAAGCTTTGTGTTAAGAGCGCGAAATACCCCTGTTTTCTTGAACTTTACCAGCGGCGGTATTACCATTGTGGTTAATAATTTTTAGGTGGTAGAGCATAACATCCTTTCACTGCTTTTGTTGCACTTCTACGGCCGCGCCCGGAGAAGTACCACGGCCCTTTATAAAATCGGCGTAAAATAAAGTATTCATGACTTTTGGGGATGCCGGATGGCCATGTCTACCCGCTTCTTCTCCCCTCCTAATCCTTCATACTGATCTCATCCTATCCCATAAACTTATTCTATCTAATCTCCTAAGTTGACAACGCACTCGTGACTCTCTAGATGTAGTGTGGGCGACGGGATCGTCGAACTGTCTGCACGTTTGTCTTTCTTTCCATTAAAAAAAATCTCGCCTCTGCCCTCATTTGCCTTTGATGTTGCCTCGGCCGTAATTGAAAGTTTTCCTTAGATCAGAGGCAGACAATGTTTCTACGCAAGCTTGCTTTCTTTTTGCCATGATCGCAAAAGTGCCAGAAATCTCTAGAATGAAGAGAAAAATTATTAAAGCAATACGATGCTGAAGAGCCAGTTCATGTATGAAAAAAGTACTAGGCTTTTTTTTCCGCCACGGCTCTCTTATGAGGCTCTTCAGCATCATATTGCGTATTAATTTTGTCTTTATTTTTGTAAACTTTTTTTTAAACTAATTATGATCTATTTATAAGATAATTCTCAGGCTGGCAAGTTCTTAAATAAATTAAAAACGTTTTTAGTTATTTATTTAAAAAAGGAACGTTATCTTGGACGATGTAAGTAATAACAGAAAACGTATCCAAAACCGAATACAAACCTGTTAGCCGCGGGGACATTTGGTGGGCGCTCGAAAATATCCTTCACCCGTTTTTTTCGTTCCACTTTTCGAGAGATAAAAAAATGTAAATAATACGGTCCCTTGGCAGGCTCGGATACGAGTGGCGTGAGGTTGATGGCACACCGGGAGAGCCGGAATATGAATAAAAAAAATAAACTTTCGTTTTATATTTTTTTCTTTATAACATTAAATAAGGGTCTACAATTTACGTCGATGAAAGCAGAAATTATAATAATACAAACCAAAATAAAATACATATTATCGTTAACTTAGCTTGTATAGCTTTAGCTTTAGCTATATTTTTGTATTGACTTTAGGAGGTGGTATAGCATAACATCCTTTCACAGCTCTTGCTGCACTTCTAACGATCGAAATACCTTTATAAAGTCGGCATAAAATAAAGTACGCATAACTTTTGGGGATGCCGGATGGCCATGTCATTAATCCCAACCCCATCCTATCCAATAAACCTGTTCTATCCAATTACCCGGGTTGACAAAGCACTCGCAACTCTTTAGACGTTGCGTGTGTCCACGAGCGACGGGATCACCTACCATCAGATGAACCTCGTTTGACATTCTTCCCATAAAAAATAAAACTCATTTCGTCATTTTTTTATGGCTGCCTTGAAAATTAAAGAGATATATTTGGTGCACTTTTCATTCAATATAATTGTCGTCAGAACACACACGGCAAATGCCTCAATAACTTATAACGATTTTACACAACAAAAATTAATATTGAAGCCGAAGGTATGCAGGATTAACAAGTGGCACCAGGACATCAAACACCTCAGTCCTACCCGTGACCATGAACGCTGTAAAAGGTAAGAAACATCGGATGATAAAATTTTAAATAAACCGCGATAAAATCCGTAAAGTTGTTTAATTTAAAATGTCAAATATTCGCGAAGTCTTTAAAATTTGGTGTCTGTAATGTCAGTTTACGAAACCATAATTTTACGTGACAACGTCTTAAACCGAACTCTTAGGCCAATCGTGCCTCTCTATCGCTCCGCGCTCTCGCTTGCACACTCGGCGTAACGTGACAATGGGTGAATTTTATATTTGGTGCGTGTTGCTGGCGCCATCGATTTATAAGACGTAATCGTGTCAAATTCGAGTATAACCGCAGGAAAGAATCGGATGTAAATATTAATGACAAGAAATGAATAAACCATGTATCATAGCTTTACAAATGGCGTTGAAAATATAAATTGCATATTATTACTAAAAACTGACTAATTCTCGCGATACGTATAAATAATATCAAACATTTTACCCTATTTTTATGGCCGGCTTTTTTTTAAATGACTTATGTTTGTTTACTACATTTTTCCCAAAAAAAAGGACTTTTAAAATCGGTTCATCAATGACGGAACATGCGCTAACATGCCTAAAAATAGGAACATAAAAATTTAAAGCTTCCTCCTTTTTTGAAGTCGATTAAAAATTTTAAGAGTACTGTGTAAAACAAAAACCTACAATATAATCATAATTACGCACATGATTTTTTTTTAACAAATATTCAGTTTTATTATTTGCAAAAATTTTTGTTGCTATCCGTACTTTTTGACAGATCTTTGACAATGACGAGCGACGAGACCAAAGTCGTGCACATTCTTAGTTGGATAGCATAGTAACGAAGTAGATGTGGTAGAATATAACAACTTTTCACAGCTTTTGCTGCACTTCTACGGCCGTGTTCGCCCGGGGAAATACCACCGCCCTTTATAAAGTCGGCATAAAATAAAGTATGCATGACTTGGAGATGTCGGATGGCCATGTCTATACCCTTTTCTTTTCCTATTCCTATCCTCTCCAAATCCTTAATCCCGACCCCATTCTATCCAATAAACTTATTATATCCGATCTCCCAGGGTGACAACGCACTCGCAACTCTGCGGTTGTTGCGTTCGTCTATGGGCGACGGGATGGCTTACCATCAGGTGAACCGTCTGCTCGTTTGTCTTCCTTTCCATAAAAAAAATACCAATACACGAGGAAGTATTGAAAAGGACTCACCAGTCATATATACTGTATATAGGGCGATCATTATCCGACATACAGCTGTTACTGTTGTCGTGATTTCTATCGACTGTTGTTAATTAGTTGCCAAACGTATGCGATGTGGTTTTGCCGCGCTCTAAAGCGTGGATGATTTACAATTTTCATGACCAGTTAGCGCAATTGCTAAGCCGGTGACTTTAGAGTAGGCGCGGGTCGTGAGTTCGATTTCCGCTCGGAACAATAATTTGTGTGGCCTACACGTAATCGTTTCGAATATGGCATGGTTGTGTATGTTAAACGCGTTTGCAACACAAGACAGGTTAGGCAATATTACCGTAATTTTAGAAAATATTACCGTAAGTTCAGTTTTTTTTTTATGGACAGGAAGACAAACGAGCAGATGGTTCGCCTGATGCTAATCTATCCCGTCGCCCATAGACACTCGCAACATCCGGGGAGTCGCTGGTGCGTTATCAACCTGGGAAATTGGATAGGATGTGGTCGGGATTAAGCATTTGGAGGGGTGAGGAGATGGATAAGAAAAGGATAGACATGGCCATCTGGCACTCCAAAAAGTCATGTATAGTTTATTTTATGCCCGCTTTGTTGAGATCGATGGTAGTTCTCTGGGCGAGCGCGACAGTAGAAGTGCAGCAAAAGCTGTGAAAAGATGTTATGCTCTACCACTTTCATTGTCCTATATATATCTTTTGTGTGTTTGTTGCAGTATGTTCGCGATGTACGTCGAGCGGGTTCTAGTGGTGGACTTGCAGCGGGTGACTGGAACATTAGAGCGGAAAGCGGCTGCAGTGGGCTGTGTTAAGTTGCTCTGTGATTCTGCATACTTCCGTGACGGACCCCTTGCCTACCTATGGCCCAGCGTACTGCAGGTACTATAACATTAATGTTCTCCTGACCCAATTTAGGCCACGGCGGCCAATCTATTTCGGAGATCGGCCAACTGCAAAGGAAATATATTTTTAAATGGTATAGTATGTGTGTCAGGTGTATAAGTGTTTCTGATTTTGTACTTAAAGGATAATGCCCAAACTTAGTACTAAGAGTTGTCTTGCATCAAGATCAAAATTATATAGTAATTATTTTCATAATTATTTAAGACTTTTGGCTTTATGGATTTGATTTTAAGCGTGGAATTTAATTTAAAGTATAAAAGTATGAATTTTGCTTTACCTGCATGACGTTTGTCCAATCTGTCATAGAAGCAGTAGAAGCTATTTTCTATGAATCAATTTTTCGAATTTATATATATTCTGTAGTAGATACTAGTCACTAAACATGTTTGAACTTGATGCAACTTGGTACTGATTGCCATTTAAAATTGGTATTGTCCGTTGTCTAACATTAAGAAACATGAAACATGATGTGTTTTAAGAAACAGTTATTAATGTTGATGATTTTGACACTTTTCAATTCAATTATAAAAAAGTTTCCAATAGTGAGTTAATGTATACCATTCATTAATGTAAATTAACCAATTTAGACACAAAAAAATTAATCAAACTAAAGTCCTCCTGACCTAACTGAATTACTGCTACGGCCGCTAATCTACTCAGATTATATTATTTAATTAAAATCAGATAAAAAATATCTGAAACAGATTATTTGGACTGTATTATAATTTATTGAAGTGCTTATTGTTATTATTGTAATTATTATTTAACCCCGATATTTAATTCAGCTCTATTTAAAGTGAAAATCAATTTTAATTTTAATCAATTGTAGTAAAGTATTTTGTTAATTATATTAATTTTTCATTCTATTATTATAGAATTTAAGTTTTAAATTTATATTAATTTGTGTAATATTTCATTATGATGTTATAAAGATTAATTTCAATATTTAGAGTTGTGGATATGGATTGTCTAAGCCATTTGCACCTGCAATTGAGATGATATTAATTATGTATGAATTTTATATTGATTTTGAATATTTAAATGGTGTTTACTTTGTTGGTGTGATTAAGTCACACACTTAATAATCAAAATAAATAAAATAAATCTCAACCAACTGCGCAAGACATTATAGTGTACAAGTGTACGCACAGACACATTTGAACTCTCCATTCCTTAATTCTTATAGCCCAATAGACATGACCAGAGAGAAATCAGGTTCAGGATCGACTTTTTAGATACCCATCCGACGCATGGATCATATTAATTAATCAAAAATCAGATGATGAGACCCCGAGAAACAACAGCACAAAGTTGTTATCCCCCCACAGGATTCGCACTCATGATCTATATTGTAAAGCAAGTGACCATACTAAATTACGGAGGCAGTTACATATATAATAGAGATCAAAATAAAAAATCACAAAGTTCGATATTCGATGTTTTTTATAAAATTTAAAAAATCTCAAACTTGACAATTCACGCAAAATTTATAAGAACAAATCACTTGACACATTGGATGTTTTAATTGCAGTGACTATATAAATTTACTGTATTTGAACGAAATTGATATAAGTCTTAAGACTACTTTAGAAAAAAATTTAAATTTTTCCTATAATGAACTGAGCTAGACTCAAGCGACTTTACCGATACGCTTCGGCGGAATAGGTATTAGGAAAATTTCAAATATAGCTTATCCAGCTTTCCTAGCTTCCATGCATAGTACAACCTTTTTGAGTGATAAAGTTTTACATCAACCTAATTTTGATCTTTCTTTTGCTGAGGAAGCAAGGATGTCTTGGGTGGCTACCTGCTCCAATGAAAATATTGTACTGGAAGTTAACCAACAAAAACAGTTGGATATTCCTTTGGTCCGAAAGCTCACCAATAATTGTTCCAAGCTTTAGACAGTGATACTGACCGTGCTCGTTTTCTTGGTGCCTCATCAAAGGATTCTAGCCACTGGCTTCAAGCTCTTCCATCAAGCAATTTAGGTACATTGCTTGATGGCGAAAACTTACGCGTTGCCGTAGGAAACCGTTTGGGTACTATGTTGTGTGAACCACATGTTTGTCCATGTGGTTCTTATGTTAAAAAATGCTGGCCGCTTATTCCCTCGCGGCTCTCCGAATGAGGTTGGCTCTCTAAGAAGGACGGCTCCTATGACTATAAAACTTCCCTCAATTTTCGAGCCCGCTGGCAAATATCGCGATGATGGCAAGAGACTCCATGACCTGACTTTAATCCCTTGGGAGAGAGGCAAAGCCCTTGTTTGGGATTCAACTTGAAGCCTTAAAGGCCGGGGTGAGATCAGAGGCAGCTGAAGTGAGCAAGTGTCGCAAATACGAGTCTATCAGTGCGGAACACCTATTTTTGCTACTTGCAATGGCGACGTTGGGTCTGTGGGGTCCAAGGACCAAAATATGACTAGCGATAAGAGGGCTGTTTCTTTTCTCGCCCAAAGTTCAAGTAAAGTATAGTAACTTTTCAGCGAAGAAATGCAGCCAGCGTTCTTGGCACCATGCCACGAGGAGTAGGGTTATATGAATATTGTACTTAGATTACTAATATTGCTTTGTAAATATTTTTGTTGTAAATCAATAAAAAAAATCTGAATAAAAAAAAACAAATTCAATGTTACTTGTAAAATATAAAGTTGATTTAGTAAAGCAACATGCAAATTATAATTGTCATTTTTTATGTTTTTTTTTTTCACTAAATAAGCTAAATTTCCAAATAAGCGTTATACAAGTTTTATTTTAAGCTTATTTTCTATATAACCATTATATTGATTTTGTTATAGCTTCTTTCATAACAAATAAAATGCTTAAGTGACATAGAAAAAGTCTCAAAATATGCCTAATAATTATACTAGGCGTAAGCTTATTTTATGCTATAAGAAAGACAGACTTGACTGTTGTTGTTGTTGACCCTTTTCTCAGGAACGTCTATAGATTTTGAGTTGAAGTTCATATAAAATACTCAGGTCTACTGTCACTTACAATACATACGGTAATATGCACGAAAGTTTTGTAACTAAAACCCAAGCTTGGTCGTCAAAAATTTCAAAACTTGTCGTCAAAAACGTAATAAAGATGGTCGTCCAAAAATTTCTGAAAATTCCTGCTAAGAATAGGCTATAGATAAATGTTTTCGAATTTAAATGTTCAATGTGGTATTATTTATACCTTCTTCAGTTACAATTTACAGATCTGGATCAAATTTAGTACTTAATTTGTAGTTTCGAACTTGATTTTTAAAGAAACTATTAAAATTAATACATAAATAACTTTAATAGAAGGAAAATTGTAAGGCTAGTGTAAGTATTTCAGTTATGCCGTCCCTCCAACTTTCTACATTGTAATGTTATGGATTTCATTTAGCAATAAAATACATATAATACATAACTTTTACTCATATACCTACAGATTTGTGCGGAGCCATCGGTGCGCGAGTCCGACTCGCACTTGACCGGTTCTTTTAACTTTCTTTGTAGACAGTCTCATGAAATTTAAAAAAAAATCGCTTGATTAGTTTGCTTGTTAAATAAACAAAACAAAATTTAGGAATTGTCACACATACCTCCGCAACTTATGAAGATTTAAAATAAACAAGAAGAATTTGAATGAGGCACTTCCAGAATGCTTGTATTTTTTTAAAAAATCTTACTAGTTTGTTTTTAAAATTAAAATAACGGAAAAACATATCGTTTTGAAAGTACACTATTAAGGCATCTGAAGTAGTTTAATGTAATTTTCTGTGAAATTAAAATTATCAATATATTAATAAAGATACCATAGAAACTAACTTATACCATAGAAAATAAAAATTAAATATCTAACTATCGTTTGATATCAATTATTCATATATACGAATAAATGTAAATAGAAAAGATAGACTCATTCTCTCCTAAGCTGTTTCTACTCTAGAACTTTCACAATCAAACTATTTTAAATTGACACACATTTGAACTACTGTTTCTTCGTCTAAATTTCGAAGTACCATCTCCCCTAACAAAGTTGGCATAAAATAAAGTACAGTACCTTTTCCTTCGCCGATTTTCTTCTGCTTCTAGAGACACCTCCAGCACGAACTATAGCACCCCTTTCAGGCTTCTTCAAACGAAATTTGCGGAGCTACGTCTCAACGCAAGCGCGAGCGTAGCCATTACGACAATTATGAAAGCGAGCGAATCTCGCTTCGATACTGTGCGGAAAAAAAGGAGGGGACTGGATGCAACCAATTAACCAATAAAATCGATGTATGGATCTATGGATCTATACAGACTAATTCAGCGTAATCATTCGCATTGTAATAAATGTTTAGTTACATTCTGGTTAACGTTAACTGTAAGTTTTATTTCGTTTGTAAAATGTTAAGTCTTTTTACATACTTTGGTAAATGAACAGTATTTGATTTATAAAAGATTTTTCTTATCTGAGAACGTTACTTTTGCTTTCAACGAGAATACCAGTAACGCGATAACTAGAAGTAACGTTTGGCAAGCTTTTGTCTTGTCTTAGCATTATTTAAAAGGCTAACAGGTTCGACGCAAGTGAATACTTTGACGGTTTTAAAAACATATTGTTTAAATTTTTTTATATTTAATACGTCACAATAACCGTATTCCAAAATAAGTAAGTGATATATTATATGTATTCAGGCATAACGTTGTTATATATGTTATTCTTCCAGATTAAAAATATTTTTTTGGTAACTGTGTAACGTATAACTGTTACCAAAAAATTATTTTTAATCTGGAAGAATTAACTATAGTCAGATTGGTCTCTAAAATTTTTAGGAAAATCAGTTGGATTAATAATAATTATGTGCACGAAATGACAGTAAGCAATTATGGAATGAGTAACAGTGGTGATAACTATGCACTAAGTACTTTTTGGTGGTAGAGCATAACATCTTTAAAAAAGCTTAATAATAAATTTTACGTTTGGTTTCTGTGCACTGTTGGGTTACTTCAAGAATTTTCTATCCTTATTGTAAATTTCCTTTTTAGCGAAAAGCGAAAGTCCTAGGTAGGTAATGATCCAAGATTATTGATAATGTAAAAACTGTTTAGAGTAAGAATTATTAAACCTCATAACATATATAAATCGGTACACCGACAGATGACACAAATATATTTAATTTGTATCGGAACAAAACTTAAATTATATTACAGTTCTACGATTGTGCATAGCGTTGTAATCAAATTGTGACAGGTGTTAACCATAAAACCGTAAATCGTTAAAAAATCACATTTCACAGACAAAATAATTTTGCTTCTTTATTTGACCTTTTGCTAGTATTGCTTACATATGTGATTATTTTGTTTTTTATAAATTTATTTTTAGGTAATAACAAGAATGTATGACTCATTCAACACTTAAAGGGAACACAGACGATTCATACCAATTTGTGAGTGCAATTTAACTCCTACATTTCCAGACAATTAAATGATGGTCAATAGAAAGCCTTATGGCAACCGTAACCAGAAAGCTTTAAGAGAACAACATAATATACATTTTTTCCGAAAAAATTGCCTACCATCTGGCTACATTATGGGGACAGATGCATTCTACATATAAATTGATGGAGTAGCAATGGATTCGAAAACTCGAAAGGCTCTGAATTTAAAAACAAAAAAAAAAGCGTTTTTATTTAAATAAAAAAAATCCTACCGTCTGTATCTCCGAAATATCTTTTAGATTTATCTTAGCTGGACTAGAATAAAAGAAACTTGACTACAGTTTCAGCGTAAGCCTCTGTAAATGAGGTGAAATTATTCCCTTTTTTGAAAAAAATATTTTGAAATATTCTGACCATAGATATATAATAACCATGGTCAGAATATTTCAAAATATTTTTTCATAAAAAGGGAATAAATAATGCAATTATAAAATTTTCGTTACATATCATACTAAAATTTATTCATGAACCAATTTATTGTCATTAAATCAAAATTCATTTAAAATGGAGTAAATAGTTGATCCATGTCTTACTTTGAAACTACTTTTAAGTTATAAAAGAGGCGATCATATACATAATTATGATTAAAACGCTTATCATCTTTGTGAACCGAAACAAAAAAGTATGTTGATGAATATAGTATCATGTTTTAAATTTTACTTTCAAAACATTTTAAACTTTCATGTGATACTTCACACTAGAAGAATTTAGTATTGTCTTATTTAGCTTTAGAACATTTTAAATATGCTTCGTTGCATTTATATAAAAACGCAACTAATGCAATTTATTGACATTTCATTTTCTCCCCACAGTATTTGATACATTACCCTTTTAATAGACTTCGTCGCGAAATATTCGCTTTTGATTCGAGTTTTTCGCGCTTAGGTCGAAGTTGTAGGAAAACTATTGTACAGTTCGTAAACTTTTGCACATCAAAGCGTATTATCGCAAAGAACTTTGCATGTGTGTTCATCGCTGAATTTCATTTATGGCACAAATTGTAATAGTTTACAATTTACCCTGAATTTCGATATCGATAAAGTACACGAACTATATTAAGTAACTATATTTAATATATTAAAACATAAACCAGTTTGTAAGGCGGTCGGAAAGTAATTAGTCAAATTATTGTGTACAGAAAATTAACTATTTTATGTAAACAAAATGCGTCTTTATTAAAAAACGAATTTCACACTCTTAATTATTAGAAATACTTATAATTGATCAACACTTAGTTTGAAGTGATGTATCTCATATCTTAATTAGAATTATGATATTCCCGTATTAAACTGCCAACTGATACAGCATAAAATCGCCACCTAACAAAACGGTCACCCAACAAAACGTCAATAATACTCGAACGTGCTCTTAGTAGGTTCGGAAAGCCTAAAAGTAATACGAAAATTACTTTAAAAAACTATGGTAAATAAAGCGTTATCTGTACACTTGCTTATTATTTTTCGAAAATGTATCCGTTTTAAAAATTAAACTTCTTCATGTCTATTGGCGAGATTCGTTTAAACAAAAAAACCGTTTGTTCTTATACTCTGTATGATTATTTAATCCATTAACATCAATAACATCATCTCATTTCAAACAAAAATGAATTATTTTGGAAGCCATGAACCGTCTTCTCAGTTGCTCCTTGTCTATAAAAAACGTTTTTAAGTAGGCCATGTTTTAGTAAGACATGTTCAAGAATTTTTGTCCTGTAGGTACTTTTAAGTGTTTTTGGTTGAGTCCGTATATTTATATTGACATTACAAAAATTAACATGACTACACTACGTACTAAATCGAATCAAGTTAATCCTTGATAATAATTATAAAATGAGCATTGGTTAGTTCTTTTCCTAAAAAATTAAAAAAATCTTAAATATTTAGGTAAATAAAATGATATTCGAAATTACTCTCAAATTTTTAATGACGTGTAATAGGAAAGTAATGTACAATAACATGCGGAATAAAATTATTTTGTGATCATTTAAAAGTAAATTTTAACCGCAAAAGGTTTAATTTGAGATATAATAGTAGTAAAATAAACACCGAATTTTTTTTTTTAATTTTCACCCTAGTCGGCAAAAAAAACGTTCGTAACCTAAGATTCATCGTATCTATAGTCTATGTATGATGGCTATACAGTGTCTAATGTATAGTCTACGGGGGATGATTGTTTGTTTATTTATATATTTACATATTTAATATTAATTTATTTATTGATTTATTCTTTTAGTTGTTTATTATTTTTTTAATTATTGTTTTGTTTTCCTTATTACTTATTTACTGATTATTCATTTTTATTTATTTTTTAATTAATGATTTAATTTATTACTATTATTATTGCAGTTTGCTATTATTATTATATCTGAAACGTATCTTACTATTGTATATTTTTTATAAGTCATACTAAACAAAATAATTGTGTTAACATAATTTAATAAAGCAGTTTTTTTAACAATAAAAATCATAAAAATTTTATTTAAATTTCATGCCTCGAATAGAACTAGAAATTAAAATTTTTATAATAAGGAACAACTTCGTTCCTACCAAGTGTCCCACGACACCACACGTTTTTTTTAAAGCATGTCACAAAACGACACTCCTAAAGCATTTGAGGTTGGTTTTTGTAATTTCCTTTGAAAATTATTTCATATTTACTTAACCTGTATTTATTTTCTGATGGAACAGAATATAATATCGTATTACCGACTTAAAGACATCTAATTAACTATAAAAGCACACGTGATAAGGACTTATGATTACAATATCATTATATATGTAAATCTTCTGCTCGTATGTGTCGCTGAACTCCTAAACGGTAGGCTTTACCGCTTTAATAAGTCGGCGCAGTTTCTAAGACGTTGGTTGTGGCGTCGCAGTTCGTGGGTTTGATTCCAGAACATTTGTTTCGGATCTGGGTGTTTGTGTTTATGTGATTTATATTTATGAATAGCCCTTGTAACAAAAGACATTGAACTTGGAATAATAGTTTGTGTGTACTCGAGTGTGACTTCGAACAATTTGACAAAACTGGTTTCAATAGGTTTTATTGGCAACCGTTGACCTATTGTTGTGTTGCAATAGATCAACGATTGCCAAAAATTTAGCTCGAAAAAGTTTTAATATTTTTAGTTTACTTTAGTAAAAAAAAAACCCCTTGGGTTTTGTATTTATTTATAGTGATTCTTTTTATTTTTGTCATTACCTTACTCTCCAAGTAAATGGTCTCCAACCATCATCATCAGTTAATCAAATTAATATTTTTTCAACATTTTCCTTAGCGCCACACATTTCTCTATGCTCGACAATGCAAAGCAGTAAAGCACAACATTTTACACAGGTATAACTGAACAACTCTAACCAAAGATACCACCGCCACATACATAAAACGAGCAATCAGAATAAAGATAAGTATAACATCCTCCTGGCGGAATTACGGTCAAGCAGGCCTATCTGCTACGAGATCGGCTGATGCTTATGCAGGAGATATTATAGTGCACAAATGTACGCGCAAACACAAGTGCATTCTTTGTTCCTTTACTCTTATAGCCCAACCGGCTTTTTACATTCCCTTCTATCGCATGGGTCGTTTTTTTCTCAGGTAATGGGGTGATTGGTCCGCATTGCCCTAAGCCCACCAAACAACAAAACAAAGTCATAGTTTCCCCGCGGGATTCGAATCCACGGCCTCTCGTTTATAAAGTAAGGGCCTATACTACTAGGCCACGGAGGCGGATAAAATATACCTGACATGTGAAGTTGCCAGATAGCATTCCTTTCAGGCCAGTCAGCCTTTCTTTAAATTTTCCTCATTCGATTCGAAATATGTTTTCACTCTTTCCTACCCCAATGTGTATTTCAGAAAAGTATTTATTGCTACGAAAGAATGATAAATTCGGTAGACTACAGCTTTTTACTTTTACAAGTCGACTTACAAATTGCAGAAAAAATATTGTAATGAACATAAAATATAGGGAAACTAAAACTGATGAAAACAAAATGAAAGTAAAATTGATTAAAATCGATATTGAATGATAATTTATAAATATAATAATAAATATATATAAGGAGCTTATTCTTTACACCACACAATATACAGGGTGATTGGTGAGACATCAACGATATTAATGGAGAGCACGCGTAATAAGGGCGGTA
>JAOCPS010166427.1:0-14508 GCA_025505425.1 Graphium colonna
GATCAAATGCCAATGTTTGAATCGTGGGTGCATCCACGTTGTCGTTCATATTACTGACTCCGTGTCTATCTAGAACTGCAGGCCATGCCTCATAGTCTCGACTTACCCAAGATAATATATATACTTGTCCTAGCTGACTCATCACCGTTGAATGTACTTTTTAATTATCGTTAAAAATTTAAGTCGAGTATGCCACGCGTCGCATTGTCTTCAAGACTCGTCTGCTCGTTTGCCTCCTTCGCAAACATCGCCTTCGCGGTATTGGCAAAATAATTTTGACATGTTTACTTATGTGGTTTAAATAAGTTGTGATTAGTCGCACTTGGAATAACAAGGAACTGTAAATGTTGTAAGGAGTCAAGTGGTATCATTAGCTCACTGTCGCCAAATTTCATATTTGATACTTTTGTTTTTATGCGATAATGTTCATTGTTAGTTACGTGGCTTCCGATATTAACAATGATATCTTAAGATGTAGTTCAAGTGTAGTAATCTCATCCATCCGTAATTCGTTATTTTATTTAAATAAGAGTAACTTTTTGAAAACACTTAAAATTTTATCGTTCTTTATAGAAATCGTTTATAGCACACAATATATCTAATTTAAATTTAAAATGTTGATCAATAATTGAAATAAATTTTATTTTATTTTCATAAACTTATTCGAAATTATTATGCAATTTAAAAAGTTAAAATAATTCAAAGGTATACCAGGACATTTTGAAGACAACGCAATGCACGGTAACGTGTGGCATACTTAACATTCTGATAATATATTATAATATATAATAATAATTTACTTTTGATGCTTACAGCCACCTGCAAGTGACTCCCATTTCTACCTTTACCATTTATTTATATTATCAAGGTCTTACTATATATGTTATTTAATAACAATTCATTAAAGCTATTTTAACTAACATTAACTGTTAGACTGGGGTACTATTAATTTTGTCCATTACGAAAGTTATATTAACCCAGTCTAACTTTCATTTAGTGGCGAAAGGTTTATTGCTTTTCAATAAGATTAAAGTGAGTTTAATTTCTTCAGTTAAGGTAAAGTAATATAGAATGAAGAATGTTAAAAACAATTACTTATTTACGAAACGAGTTTCGAACCATTTGTCCTGTAACCATTTTAGGCGATCGCCTTATTAATTTGTTAACGTTGTTTTGTGAGAACGATCAGATGGAGCTCAATAAAATTTATTACGTGGCCTTAATTGGTTTTAGTGTTCGGGTTTGTTTGTGTCTATCGTAACTGGCTTCATATTTATTATGTACATAATTGCCGAACATCGATGTTTTTATTGAATATATTATATTTATATATAAACTTATTTTAATAAAATCCAAAATGTTTTGTATAAATTTAAATGACATTTTATTAGCACCTTTATGTTACGTATATATTTCTTGATATTATAATTGAGCAAAAACAGGAATGAAAAGGGTTTTTAATGTGCAAGCTATGAGAAAGCGAGATATGTATTATATTTAAGTGTCATTTAAGTTAATAAACCATTTATATCTGATAACACTATATTACAATTTGGTTAAAACGTTTATACCAATAAATAAATTATACAATACAATTGATTATAATGAATTTCATTGTATAATTTACTTATTGGTATACATTAAAGCAAATATTAACTTCATAGCTAATTTAAAGTTACATAGCTAATTGGAAAAGGGTCCCTGTTACGAATACAAATAATATGAAAAGTCCTTTTGCATAATAAGTACTTCGTAAACTGGTTTATCACTGCCAAGTAACTGCCAACATGGCGGAATATCTCGCATGGTAGCCTATTGAAAACAATATATTACGTGACATTTTTGGTTCAAATTGATATGTGACATAAGAATTTTCACATACAGTCCAATTTACGAAATCCGTGGTAAAACAAAAGATAGAGATGATCCAACCAGAGGAATATGTTTTTTTCCTTATTTCGTGAGATTTTATAACAGGAAAATGTTCTTGTAGAGATAAGGAGGTATTCACCCACCTCAAAGTTCACATTATTTTTCACAAGACAAAGGAAGATCCAATTCAATGTATATATTATCTTTCTAACAATCGAGAATCATAATGCATAAAGTTTTCCAACTATGAAAAAAACGATTAGAACAAGAGATGTAATATATGCAGTAAGTGAATGTTAATGTATATTGTATAACATTTACACACCTTTTGAATGGGTAAAATACGTAAAAAAGATATGATTTTTTTAAGATCTGATATTGTATCTTATTTTTAGAAATAAAATATATTTTATTATATTCTAAATGTTTTGAAGTTTCATACATAAAGCATAAAATAACGTTTTATATTCATAGTACCATCAAACGGCATTTTATCTCAAATACTGCAGATGTACTTTTACATAACAGAATTTGGACCATTCCCAAAGGCAGTGGAATTACATAATAATATAGTTTATTACATAACAAGACACATCTGAAATGAATTTTGTAAAATATGAACAATAAATTAAATGTTGATTATCACTAAGTTTTAATTTTATATATACTTAGTAATATTGACTGTTAAAAATTTTGAAATGTACATTTTAAAAATATGATTTGTGTCTTTTTTTTTTCAAACATGGAAAACACAAGCATGGCATTTAGTGCAAATATCTATTGCGTTAAAGTAAATAACACAAGCATTAAAATCGATATTGCATAGTGTCGCTCTTCGCTTCATGATAGCTTAAAAAACATTTTTATTCCTTATTTATTTTCTTAACCTTGTTGAAATTGTTTAATTCGGACTATAAAATTTTGTAAAAAATAAAAAAAATAAAATGGACCTACCAAGTCCTCGTCATCGTCAGTGAAGATATTCGCTCGGTCCTGCTCAGTCATACCTCTGTATTGTGCACATACAATTTAAAACAATAATACTTCATGGCTCACGCACACAATACACAACGCTCCATCACTAAAAACACTCAAACTGCATCCAATCTCACCCTTGAAAAGTTTCTCTGCACTTCAAGGATCACATATACACAACCAGTGTCTTAATACTCACAATACTGCACGAACATTTAAATTATATTTTCCATTTAGAACTGATCATCTGAATAGAAATTCGTAATATGAACACGAGGCATCTATGTGAAACAGAGACACAACGACTTCTTTGCTCTAAGTGCGGGAGCTTACTGCGGCGGAGGGCGGGCAGTAGGTACTGCAGCGTCCCGTAACCATGACAACGCGTAGGTTTTTGCTTCGGTGCGGAGGGCTTTTTGTAATACCATTACGCCAGACGTAATTCTGACAAAGGTACATGTTTAAAACACGTCGAAATATCGTTGACATTGTTACCTGACAATTTCGTGGAACAACATTGCCTTTCCGATGTTTACACGGGGAAATTATTTTATCGTCTCTAATATGCAAAAGGGTCAAATTTAAATGGAAAAGGTTTTAATTTTTCCTTGGCGAAAAATCCTTTCTGCTACCCTCATAAATAGGAATGGCATGCAAATCAGCCGAAAGGTGAATTTTATTCCGTTTTCAGCGCTACGAAGGTGATTCATGTTCGGACGTGCCGCTCTCGGGTAATTACTACACACGATGGAGCCAAAATATTAGGGTTGGTACTGAGTAAATTTAATCAATGACTTAAGTTCAAATCACTGTAATCGTTAACGTATGTACATTGTAAATATGTTGTTTATATCTCAGAAACTGAGTGGAAGTATCAGAAAGCTTAAAGCTCGTTTTTCAAGAAGCAGATAACACTTTTTCAAATAGCTACATATATAAATTTTTACATAAAATTATATCTATACCAAAGAAATTAAAGCAAAAATAAACGTTACATTTTGGTAAAGGTATCCCTGAAGTTTGTTTTTTATAAATATTAACAAAGCACCTCCCGTACAACAATCAGCGTAATGTTTGTCTCTGGTGTACGAAAGTTAACATGAATCACGTTTGCGTTGTTCCATTTGAGTTTGTTGGGATTAAACAAGTTTGTGTTTTTGTGGCGTGGAAAATTTACAACAATTTTCGTTTTGGTATTTGCTTCTGAAAAGTTTTCGATTTGTTTTATATATTTCACAATAACATCAAAAGCAGTTCTACACTGCGTAAGTGAAATAGATAATTTTGCAAATTAACTTTTTTTTGTTATTTCAATGCAATGCGATACATACAACTAACAGTTTGCAAAACGCACTATGCAGTTCATTAAGCATTTAATTAAATGATATTTAAGCACTAGTAAAGCAGCACGGAGAATTATGTTTTACAAAGATCGATACTGCGTGGGGAGTACACGCTCAGTAAATATAAATATACTTCTCGAAACAACGCTTAAATTGTTGTAGCTAGACGAAAATTCTTATCATGGATTCTATGGAATACAAGCTTAACAAGTTATCATGCTTTTGCAGTTTTTGTAACTAAAATATTAGGTAGGTAATTTGAGGATGTGTGTATTTATGTAGCACTGTAACAGGAAGGCAATAATTAAGGTAAAATATTTCATGGGACGCCTTTAAAACGTAGTAAAGGTAGAGTGTGCTTTACATACACCACTTACTATCAATGCATACTAAACACTATTCTCACACTACATAAAAATGCGGCTAAAGTCCATAGGCGATGGTTACCGTTATAAAATTCACAAACTACAACATATACTGTAATTGAAAACTGCGCGGGAGATATTATAGTGCACAAGTGTACGCGCAAACACAGGTGCACTCTCTGTTCCTTTACTTTCATAACCCGATGGGACGGATAACCGATACGACTGGAGAGAGATCAGGCGCAGGACCGACGTTTTACATGCCCATACGACGCATGGATCTTCTTTCTTTTCAGACAATGGGGTGATCAGCCCGCATTGCCCTAATCCAACCAAGAAACAACAACACAAAGCAATTTTTCCCCTACGTTAAAAATGTTATTGAAATACACGTGAAGTTTAATTTGATAGCTATTCTTGAGATATATAATAAGGACAGGAATACAGGAATTAAATACAATAACGCTATTTAAGGTACAAATAATTAGTAAATAAATTTCTAACCAAGTGAGGTGACACCACAGGCAACAGTTTGTTAATCATATGTGGCTGTGTCCGCTTCCATGACCTCGCTTGGGCCTGGCTTTACAAACCAAAGTACGTGGGTTTGCATTCTATAGGGTAACTATGAATTTGTATCTTTGTTGGATTTCCCATAGGGCAAACACGTAAAAGTACAGTGCACTAGTAGCTGCGCGTATACTTGTGCACAATAATATTTCCTACGCAGTTGGTTAATCCATAAGGATTTTAGATATGCTAATACAATTTCTAAAGTCGGAAAGAAGAGATACAATTGTAACTATAAATAAACTTTTCGTACCTAAATTTTAAATAAAGGAAATCAAGACACCTAGTATTTTGGCCGAATTGAAAATAAAGCCACACGTAGGCTGTTATTATTAAATACTGGGCTCGTTATGAATTCAATATTTTTTTTGAAACTTATTTCCACTCAATAGACAAATTCAAAGTTAAAAGTATAATTTTTATTGATACCACGAAGAAATGTTACTATTTATGTAAGTTTTAACAAATGAAAATTAAGTACACAAATCAGACCATCGAAGCGGTACGAGAATCGCGTCGTTTGAATAACAAATGAGCAAAATATGAGACGAGGTCTCAAATGCTAAAGCCTCAGTAAGAGGTATCGTAACGAGATCTAATATTCCCCTTGATTATGAAATCAGGGTTATTTACGAAGAGAAAAGTTGATTAAAAACTTAAGCTTTTTATTTGCTTCAACAAGACCTGAACAGAATTAAAAATTGGGCAAATTCTATTGGTATGCTTGTCATTCCCGCTAAATTACAAGTGCTTCTTATATGTACGCCTCACATGCTTTAAACTTTAGAAACATATAAATTTCCTAAGAGCAAAAGATTCCATATTTAATTACTTTTGCGTATTCACTTCTTCTTTCTCTTGTTGACTACGCCAATATATGCTTCGTGGACGCTACAGAAGAGCTATTTAATAAACTTGAACGTTTACAAAACTTTCAAGATTTTTTTTTGCGTAAATACGACCTTGTTTCTAATTACAGAGCATAACTATAGTGACTTCTAAACCGTAGACGTCGAGATTTACATATTCTATCGATGCAATGTCCAAAAATCAAGTAAAGAGCGCAAATGCAACTTTTTGATATCCATGAACTATAAAAGCGAACGTTTAATCGTATTTCAACTCATGTTAGTTCCTAAAAATATTGCATCATATTAGACATAACCTGTTTTAGATAATAGCTATAGTATCGCTAAGTAGTAGTGAGTATAGATATATAGCTAAGTAAATAAACTTTTAAATACTTCTGTCTTCTATCTTTTTTAATTTGTTCATGATAGTAATCGCTCTTACCAATAGCTCTATAAATTTATTTCAACATGAAAGAATAACAGATTCTTTCGAAGTGACAGAGTCGGTTAGACAAAAATTACAAAACCAACTTTGACCACCTCAGAAGTAAGCTTATTAATTTATTTTGAAAGTCTAAAACAAGTAATAAACGAATATGGTATGTAGTATGAATCCGTTTGGCAGTAACGGACTTCTCAGGTAGCAAACATAAAAAAAGTGACAAGTGCTCGAGAACCTTCTTTTTTTGAGAAAGCTTCACAATGACATACTACAAATAATATTACAGAATGTATTTATTTTAATGTGTCTTTGAATAGAAAACGCAGGTGACTTTCTTTTATCGAGGGTATCGACCCTTAGGCCTCGGACGGGTATGAAGTAGCCGATGCTTAGAGTGTATGGCCTATACCTCTTGTGTGAGCTAACGCTAAGCTCGAGGGCTCCCGGGGGAGCCTTGGCTCGGGCCACGATTCCAGTAATATTGTCGGTTTGGGAGGCCATCGACCTTTTAGGTCACTTCGGGAGAATGCTAAGGCTTAGATTGTCACTCAATATGAGATAAGCACTCCGACTCGAAAGTGCACGAAGGGGGCGAACCACGGCTCGGTCTGCAGCAATTATCAGATTATTGGAGAGCTACAAATAATATTGTTACCATTTCTGGATGCGTTAAAGATAGCAAAAAAAACACCAGCAATGCCTATGTCGGGAGAGAACCTGCCTATAGCATGCCTGTATCTAGAATATTTTTGCTGCTCTTACCAGCGAGTGTGGTTTACTTGTTGTTTTTTTGAGACGCTCTTTGTGCCTCACAATTACGAATGTCGTCTCATTGCCCGGGAGGTCTTACGCGCATTGAATTGCAGTAGAACGTGTCTAGTAAAATTTTTAGTAGGTTATGGAATCGACAACAAGACAATTCGGGTGAGTTGCGGCAGACTTGAAATATCGATGCTATGGCAAATTCTGGTACTCAGTGATTATGGGAAGCTAAGATCGATATAAAGGTCTCTCAGTTGCGCATGAACTAGGGTGCTCCCGTGCTAGCCTAGAAATGCGGATTTTCTTGCGGATGTAGATTTTGCTAAAATAAAGCAAGTAATGACTAGAATGAAATTGCGAGGCCACCACCAACACGAAGCGAAATTTAGACTTATTTTAAACCAGATGTGAATGATCAAAATAAAAAAAGTGTGATACATTCGACTACTATTACATTGGAGACATAATTGCAGAAAAAAAATTGTAATGCTTTCAGAATGGAATATTTTTTAATATAATATTTTTAATGGTCAAGTACATAGCCTCACCCGAGACAAAAAATCTCTTATATGAAAAGAGCATTGCGATTAGCAGCTGTAAATGACGTGAATTGGTCAGTGCACAAAATGCAACTTGTTTAACGTAGTTTTTTAAATTTGGATGGAAATATAAAAATTGTCAAATAAAACTGTTAGACAACATTGTCTTATTTTAACAATTCTACTATTGCTGAGAGATAGTTACTAAAAATCAAGGATGGTTAGAAAATACCGCATGTCATAGTATTCGAAGATTGTATTTTCTGATAGAACAGCATATTTTGTATGTCTAAGCGACTTTTAAAGACAGAAGATGCCTTATGTGTTTATATTAATTATAATGAAAATGAGCCAACTTTTTTTTTTAATGTAAAGGCAGACAAACAAGCAGACGGTTCACCTGATGGTAAGTGATTCCGTCGCCCATAGACACACGCAACATCCGGAGAGTTGCGAGTGCGTTTTCAACATTAGGTTTATTGGATAGGATGGGTCGGGATTAAGGATTTGGAGCGAATAGGATTGAGAAAAAGAGGGATAGATATGGCCATCCGGCATCCCCAAAAGTCATGCATATTTTATTTTATACCGACTTTATAAAGGGCGGTGGTACTTCCCCGGACGAGCGTGGCCGTAATAATACAGCAAAAGCTGTGAAAGGATGTTATGCTCTACTACCTACTAAATTTGATAATTATTTTTCTTCCTAAGATTAAAACTATATGTAGCTTTTGTATTAAACGGCACTATCATACATTGATTCCTTACATTAAGAAACTATTAAATTGATTTGCTTAAAGTTATCTTTTTAAATATGTTATTCTGTATCTCTTTTAATTATGATGTGATTTGTAAAACAAATAACAAAAATTGTAATTTTACCAACTCCTTGTAATTTTATACTTTATTTCAGTTTTAAATTTTTTGTCAGCCTTACGGTTTGAAATTGAAACGAAATACATAATCACATCGATATTGACCTTGGAATAGTATAAGGGCTAATATAGTCCAAGTTTACATGAAGCGACACGGAGTATCATATTTTCTTCTTCTCTTCTTATTATTTTACACATAGAAATTAAATCTCTTTCCATTAATTCACCGATCCGGTTAGTCATTTTTTAAATGTTTCTATATTGTTTAAAACTTATTTTTATTTTAATATTACTAAACAGTGTAATGAAAAATCTAATTATGTAGTACAGCAAATAAAACCGATTTCGAAACGCCCAATAGCTGTTGCCATTAATTTACTACTCGCTGTTAGTCTGGCAGCTTACAAAGCTCCAGATTATACTTTGCCTATAAATTTAAATATTCATTTTATTAAATTTAAAAATTTAAATATTAAGTAACTATTTAAAGTATTTGGACACAAAACATTGCCCAGCGAAATTAAATTCCACCAAGCCATATAAAAAAAAATATAACAAAGAAAAATAATACGGTTACAGTGTTCGACAGAAAGTATGCACCTAATTATTTCTTGAGCTTATAATTAATATTTCTTTCTAAATTAAATAAATAAGCCACACTTTATATCATAAATAGCTCATTCCAATTCAAATGGTTTATATTTTATAATAGAATACACTGTCGTTAATATGTTATTATGATTAAATTTAATAGAATAATGTATTCTTTTAATATGAAATTTGAATAGAACATTTTAGTTCTTTATATTACAATAGACTTAATTCACCGCTCATCCCAATAAAAGCCAGAACACCCGATCTATTGAGATTGGTTTTAGAAAGGCTTTTATAGCCGGTTCGCTGAATTTCACAATCGATTGGAGCTAGGTCCATAATTCATTAATTATTCCGAGAAATACAGAATAGGCGATGATACTCAGTTTCATTTAAAAATAGTGCTAAATTATGTCAATAGTAATAAATAAGAACAGAATATCTCTTTAAAATTTAACTTGAACAATCAAGCATTTAAAAATTTACGTGTATGTTATACAGCCAAGTTAAAGAAAATTTTCACCTAAACTATCATATATAAAATCGAAATTTTCCAAATGGGCAACTGGTGGTTTATGATGTCAGATTCACATAATTAACGAAAACAAAAAAATATATTCGCGACATAAAAAAGGGCGGGAATTGCAACTAGAATATTCCAGTTGGATATTTCAAAAGAATAAAAAATACACTTATTGCTATGGTTACAATAAAGATATTAAACGTCAAAAAATAATTACCAATTAACAATTGTAATGAAATAAATAAAAGTTTTAATAACGTAAAATATTTTTGTTTAATTCCGAAAATATCTCTCGTTAAAAAAATTTCAGCTGATTTTAAAGTGTCAAATTTACCAATTTTTAATTTAAAAAGTCAACAATATTTGTTAAAAGTGATCCAGTCCTTTTGTATTGTGGGAACAAAATAAATGTGCATATGATGAATAGTTAAACAATGGATCATCCGATCATCTCGCACATTAAATGGTAAACAATTATTGAGGTCAATTTTATTATGAAAACAGGTAGTTTGTTTTATTCAGTGGTTGTAAATAAGTATGATTACCTTTTTTAATTCCACAAAACTAGCTGGAAATTTGGCAAATATTCTGTTAAATTATATTTAGCTTTATTTTAAAAACGCTATTGCGTAAGTGCAAAGTTCGTCCTTGTTATTTGTTTTTTTTCATTAACCTATTAAAAAATAACACACTAGTCATAAAAAAGTGTGTTTATACTTTCTTACTATAATCAGGAAATAGCAGCCGCCACGCCGTGTATGCAAATACTCGCATAAGTTTCGTAATTCCTTATTCAACTAATAAAAACTGGCCGGTAATTTCATAAAATAAATATCGATTTATTTTTTTGTTAACAAACAAATTCTACAGTTTTATAATATTGGTATAGATATTACGAAGAATATATTAAAATTATTATTTTTTCTTATATTAAAATAAATCTAACATGATGTATTAGATTATATGATTAATACACGATTCTCCTGTTTTTGTTGAAATATGATGGAATGTAACCTAAGATTGATCCGACTACATCTTAGTGTAAAGATTTGCTTTTTTTTCAGTTTGTAGATATCAAAATATTATTTAATAAAATCAATTTAATTTAATGTTTATTTTTATAATTTGGTAAATTCTGTTGGAAGAGTAAATTTAAAAAAAAAGAGTAATTATGTTGGAAGATTTGTTAAAAGTTTTGCCAGTAAGTGCAATTCAGTGGAAATTTTAAGAACAAGTGATCCGTGAAACTAATAAATTGTCACGCAACATTGCCCACCAGAATTAATAGGAATCCGAAACGTAACTGATTAATTAAGATTATTTCGGAAGCTATCCAAAATATTGGAGAAAATCCAGTTATACCTGGACGATTTTAGGCATATGCACTATATGACATGCACTCTGACTTTTGAATATGTAATTGAAATCTAAGCTTAATAGCAATATTTATTAATAAATAATAAAACGATATCTGCCTGTTTTATTAAAATAATTAATAATTTTTAAACATATTGCATGTAACGGAAAATTATTCTAATTAACAAAAAACATTGATAATTTTGTTGCATTTTATGGTCGACTTTCCTCCAATATGGCTCAACCGGTCGATATTGACGGTATTTCGTATTGCTGATCCTAATGATTTATTTGATTTAATTATTATTTGTGTGTTTGAAAATATTTTTATATTTAATTTTGATATGTATTATAAATATAATCCTTTAATATTTAAAATATTGATAATCATTGATATTGTAGTTACTTTTAACACACAAACGTTATTTGGGAGCTGTCAGCTAACATTAAACATTTTTATTGTGAAATCACGGTCGAATGAAATGGTGCGTGCGTGCATGCGTGAGTGCGTGCGTGCATGCGTGTGTGTATGTGTGTTCTCCAGATACTTATATTAACAAAAATGTGAATAGTCGTATTATCAATCACAGATGTCGCCGATTCTTCAATTATGCACGAAACTTAAATACAATGTAGCAAATTAATTTAGTATCTTTACTGTCTACAGAATTTACAAAAAGGGGATTTATAATTCGACTGCATCTTGTTTTTATTTTTTCTTCATAAGTTATGAACCAATTTTCAAAATTCCTTTTTAATTTAAAAGGACACATATGCAAAATGTTCCTTTATAATATTCATGGAAATATCTTCTATAGTTTCTTTTTAAGTCAAAATATAGATAGTTTTATATGGAAACATCATATACAAGGTGTTTAAAGTCAGTGTCGCTGTTTTCGGTGAAAATAATTTAACAAAGAAGATTTTTACTTTAAGAAAAAATTGCTAGAAAGCAATTTTAACGTAAATCTCTAAACGGCTTTAATAACGAACCGGGTCTCCCTCTCTAAGGCTTATGCAAAATCCTTAGAAGTTTAACACCTCATGGAATTACGTTTTTGGTGTATTATGAGATTAGATATAAAGATCAAACATCACATTTCGTGGAAGATATTTTGACATATTTTAGATGATATGTTTAAAGGATATTATAGAAAATCTGTTTAAATGTTAATTTTGTTGCCTTACTCAGGTACATTTAAAAAATGTTGTCTATCTACTAAATACATAAGGACGTTTGTTTCTATGTGTGGTGTAAGGAAAAAAAAATATCGCATTTTGTGGAAAGTATTTTCCTTTGATCTTTGAATGGAACTCACATAAAATCTGTACTTTCAGAAGCCGAACCTTGCTATTCATCTTGCATGCAATTTGCCCAAGGCATGGTGCCCTAAGATCTAAGAAAGGTCGTAACTTATCTTAGAAGCTCCGTAAAGCTACATGTATATTATAACATTTAGCGCAGACTCTTATACTTTCCTACCTTATTCCGTGCCATACTGACAGTGTTTAAACCTTTTTCAAAGTTCATCGCGGCTTATTTTTAATTTTATCGTATATAAATCGTTCATAGTCACGAGACAAGCTGTTCGATGTCCTGATGTGAGTGATATGGAGGAACACACCGCTGACATTAAAAATAATAGGCAACAAACTATGAAAAGGCCCAACCATTACATCGAATTCGATAGTCCAAAAATCCTTGCAATAGGATACCAATTCCTTCCAAGGATGATTTACAAGGCTATTGAAATCAAGAATCATTCAAATTTCAAAAGAGAGGTTGGTTGAATGCCACTTGGCTTGGCATCTAATTATAAATAAAATCAAGTCAAGAACGAAGCACAACACTCCAAGACCTAAAGACACTATAAGTAGTTACTGCGTAGATCGGAATAAAAATTATTATCCAAGTTGCAGGTAAGCGGGTAACAAGTGACATTAGGACATCAAACACAACAATCCTACTCGAGACCATGAACGCAGTAAAAGGTTATAACCGTCTGGTGTTAAAATTAAAAATAAAATTCGTAAAGATAATTAATTTTAAATGTCGAATATTCGCATAAGACTTAGAAATAAAACTGATGACCACAAAATTACATTCGAAAAATTTAAAAATTAGAAACCTAATCGAATGAACATCAATAATAGCCGATCTACGCTGCCAAAATCTGCACACCTGAAAAAGAATCAGTATATTATATACCCATTATAGAGTTATTTGTTTTACTGTATATGCTAATTGAACAAAGAATATTGGTAAATGGTAAAGTCATTAAATTATATCTGTTGAGAAACCTTGTTGCAAGAGAATGTTTGGCAAATTTAATTTTTAAACATGTGGTATATTATTCAATATAGTTTTATAATAACAAATTTTCTACCTACAATTAAAACAAAATATTTACAATAAATTTCCATTATAAATAAATTATAATGAATATCTAAAAATAGATACCTAAAAATTTTCTTTTTGCTTATGTTCATATTAAAAAAAATTAACGTGCAAAAGTTCCGTTTAACTTAAAAAACAGATATCTTCCAAATATTGAGAACAGCTCATGGAAATGGGTTGTATGTGAAAGTGTAATTTAAAACGCAGTAAACTGAAGACTATTTTTAATTATTTATGATTATTTTAATTTTCGAAAAACAAATTTATTGTTTCTTTTTTTCCTTTCTAAACAAAATGTATTTTTGTTTTTGTTCTGCGTACATAAATAAAAAATGACGATCAAATTGTAATTTTCGTATTTATCTTTATCAAACAAGCATCTTAGCCTCTTATATATAAAGAATGCACCCGAGTTATCACAATGGTAAAGCTAAACAGAAACCAACGCAGCACTTCAATAAGAGTTTGAGTTTCACTTTCCACAGTGTATCGTGTAATGCAGCGGTACCATGAAACTGGATCCGTCTTAAGAAGGCCAACAAATGGAAAACAAAGGCAACTACGGCCCGTGAAGATTGCTTTATAGTGCCCACAATGCTAAGAAATCGATACCCAACGGGAGTTACAGTCTTACACCACTTTACGCAGTCATGAATTGATTCTGCAAGTGAATGGAAAGTATAATCTGAAGCCGTACAAACCCGCCATTGGCGAAAAATTAAAGCGAGAGCATAGTAAAAATGCAATACGCTCTTGAACATGCATATTGAAGTAAAAAGGAATGGCAAAGAATTATGTTCACGGATGAGTCCAAATTCAAATTCTATGTGTGTCTTGTGCGCAGTATATGCAATTTTGCTTAATAGAAAAGGTTCCTTACGGTGGGGAATCCTGCTGTTGATCTCAACATCAAGGTCACACTTAGATGTAATAGTGCTCCCCATATATCGAAATCTATCGACCTGTTTCAGCACATCTTCATCAAGTTTCATGGCCAGTGACTCATTACCATGTGTTAAACACATATGGTAGGACATAATTTC
>JAOCPS010167074.1:0-14495 GCA_025505425.1 Graphium colonna
TCCTCTCCAAATCCTTAATCCCGACCCATCCTTTCCAATAAACCAATTGTATCCAATTTCCCAGGTTGACAACGCACCCGCAACTCTCCGGATGTTGCGTTTGCCCTTGGGCGACGGGATCACTTACCATCAGGTGAACCGTCTGCTCGTTTGTCCTCCTTTCCATAAAAAAAAATGATCGACTATGCAAAAACTTACTTTCGATTTAATTAGTTTTTAAGCTGTTTTAGTCCAATCTTCATTAAAATAAGCCTTATGTACCATTAAAGCTTTTGTAATGCAAGAAACCTATCACTGTTGATGGTTAACAATTATTCGAACTCGAATTCGAACAATGATGGAACAAAATGAGTGATATTACAAGCTTTCTTTCAGTTTCATCAGTGGCGTTGTTGGTGCACCTGAGCTCAAATCTTGTAACCTAAATTTGACCCACTTTCCAGTTTCCGATTGAGTTGAAATTTTGCACGCATATTGCCTGACAATGCAATATTATGATGACTTTGAACTGGAAGCTGGAAGGTACTATGACCTTCCAATTTCCAGTACCTATGAACTCACTAATCAAACGACACAGACCTATTGAGTTTCCACTCGTTTGACTCGTCTTGAAGAACGATACGCCTATAAAAGCTTGTTTAAATAAGACATTTTTTTTTTGTTTGAATTTATTTTAAATTACAATCGACAAAAAATTGGAAATATTAGCAATTTAGAAATGAAAGTTAATTTTTTTTTGTTCATGTATAGATACAAATATTTCAAGCTCTCTATAATTAAATAGATTAATATTGTATGCACTATATTTTCGTCGTAATGTAATGTACGTTTTTGAACGTTATGTTTGTAAAGTTTTATTTTGTGTTACCAGAAGACCACCATAAAATTAATCAGTTCATATAGATTTAAGCTTTTAATGTATTTAAATTTTAATTTTAATATTTTTTTTACTCGAAAATGCAATGGAAAATTTAATATGAGCCAAAATTTACTGTTTAATGTTCTTCCACATTCCTGGAATTAGACAATAAACTATTTAACATAGCTAGTGTAGTTTTTTTACTATTTATTTATTATATAAATTAATCTATAAATTATAAATAAATTATATCATGATTTAATGTGTAAATTTAGTAATATACAGACATTTGTATCTGTAAAGCAGGGCTGAAAGAAAATACAGTTTCAAACTGCTTTTTTCCGCCCTCTAGGTGAGAAAGAAACAACTGAAAACTGTTTTTTTTACGAAAATAATTAATATATTTTAAATTTTCGTATCTGTCCATGGTAACGAATCATGAAAATCATTAAGCTTTAGCTGTTTTTGTATGGAAAGGAAGAAAAACGAGCAGACGGTCCACCTGATTGTAAGTGATCCCGTCATCCATAGACACACGCATACGTGACTCGAGAGTGCGTTGTCAAACTGGGAAATTGGATAGAATACTTTTTTTTTAAATTGGCTCACAATTTTTTGTATATATTAGTATGTTTTTCAACCTACGCAAGTAATGATAGTACATTTAAATACAGTTGTGTCATTGAAGTATTCCAATAATATGGTAAGGCAATGAAATAATATGGTAAGCTTTACTTTAAGGTAAGTTCCTCACTTCTTTGCGTTGCGATCCGATTCCAATGATTACCCCAAATCGATTATCGTTGGAAATGTCTTTAAAATGCAGCAAAAACTACCTCAAAGTCAGGTGGATCACCCCAGTCTCGAGATATCGTTGTATAAATCTAAAATTAGAGCGTAAACTTAGAACCCGTATTTTTTTAAATATTATCACATTAATTCTGAGAAATATATGCTATATACCATAAATAAGTAAGTTTTCAAGTAAAACTATAGTCGACTCGGTATCATACATGGTTATTTTTATAAACGACAAACTTGTGCATTTTGTTAGGACTGCAACTAAACAAAATGTATGGAGTCAACTGCAAAATGAAATTTGTCGGTATTTGTTTTGTCAAGCGGTCGCACCATCGGATGGTTACCCTTCCACATGCGTGCATGACACGCTCTTAGCTGCTTTTTGTAAAAATACTTTAAAAGCTTATGCATCACGTATTGTGTTAATTCTTCACAAAGAATCATTGTTACGAAACTAAAATGTTCTCTCTAGTTAATTCATTCAAAAGTTATTCGAAACAAACATTTTTATCATGCATTAAAACAACATTATAATCAAATATTAAGGTTATCGAAAACATGTCAAACATTCCGAATATCAATATAAATATTAATCAAACAGCGTTTCTTTCGAGTATTACTATATTGTTCGTATTTCATCAACCGATTAAGTACATACATTACATTTATAATTAACTAGCTAATCCTTGTGATTTCACTCACTAAATTTTCTCCCTTTCTGCAACATTTTTCATTGTTGCTCCGCTCCTATTGGTCATAGCGTGATGTAATATAGCTTAAAGCCTTCCTTGATAAATCCGCTATCCAACACCGAAAGAATCTTTCGATTCGGAGCAACAGTTGCTGGGATAACCGCGGTCAAACAAACAAACTTAAGCATTATAATATTAGTATATATAGACAATTTGATGTATATTTTAATGTGCACCGCATTTACATCTATAGCAGGTTTCTTTTTCGAGACTTCTTATGAATGTGTGTTCGTCAATGACTTCGTATACGTAATTTCTGTATGTATAAAGGTTTTCCTTCTTCGCCTCGGTGTCCTCCGATCGTATCTTGAACATCACGGGCGGCACCCGCTCGATGCCTGATTCCTTTGATAATTCCTCGTAGTACTGATCCTTCAATCAAAAGAAGAAGACCTAATTAAAAGTTAAACAGCAAGAAAACCTCATTCATATTGTTTACAAGCGACACAGTTTTCTGTTGTTTTTACACGAAATCTTAAACCTTTTTAAATAATAAAAGCAGCTTTAGTTACTCCCTATACTGCCCAGTGCAAGTCCCATTACAATCCTTTTTGGAGATAAGCCCATCCCAACAGACAGACAGACAAGTTTTCGTTAATTACTGCCGTATTACTACCATAACTTTTAGTTTTATATATATGTAACGATGTCAAATTTAACGTCTTCAACAAAGAAACAAAAGAGATTTTAAGCTCTTTTAAATTGTTTGTTATACTTAAAATATTTTCTAGAATATAAAATTTGATTTTTTTTAATACAAGTCATCATTTAGAACTTTTGAAGTGATCTGTATAATGTTGTACATTTAAGGAATGATATTAAGGTAAAAAAAGAAAGAATGCCAATAGACACTTGGGTATCTTGGCGAATTATGTTGTTATGAAATGTATTATTTATGCTTTACTTTCTGGATTAAGTATTGTACTTCTTTGAAGACGTGAATATAACATAAAACAACAGAGATATGTTGATTCTTCTCTCTTCTTTCGATTTTCTTCTTTTTTAGCTAATGGCGGATACAACTGCCTATATTTCTCGTAACATAAAGGAGCATTGTAACAATTTTATGGATTTTATCGCGGTTTATTTTTGATTCTATCACGCGACGTTTGGAGGATTGACAAGTGACGTCAGGACATCAAACACCTCAGTCCTACCCGTGGCCATGAACGCTGTAAATGTTTCGAAAATTCGGGTGATAAAATTACAAAGAAACTGCGATAAAATCCGTAAAGTTGTTTCATTAGAAATAATAGAGAACGAGCATCCCTGATTAGAAGTCATATCAACACTTTACAATAAGAAATTTGGAACTTGTCGGTTTTGTTTTTTTTTTAAATATAGAAAAGGAGGCAAACCAGCAAGCGGCTGACCTGATGGTACACCGCCGCCCATGGACTCCCGCAACGCCGGAGGGGTTACAGGAGCGTTGGTGGCCTTTAATGCTCTTTTCTTGAAGATCCCTAAATCTTATCGGTCCGGAAATACCGCTGGCGACAATTGTGGAACCAATTGTCGCCAGCGGTATTTCCGGGGGTGTCGTGCGTGGCAGAAAATGTCGACGAAAACGCTCTGTGGTGGACTGCCAACCATCGAGGTGGTATTGATGGTATTTGGTGGATTGTCGCGTTGTGCGATTAGCGAATTGTGCAGCCGGTATTAATCCGAACAATTCCTCTGAACACTTTTCGTGATAGATGTAAGTATTAATTTCTTACATAAACTAACTGTTCCCTGCGGTTTCCCTTTTGGCAATATTTTTCATTGTTGCTTCGCTCCTATCGGCCATAGCGCGATATTATATATAAGTCACGCATGCCTTCCTCGATAAATGGGCTATCCAACACTGAAAGAATTTTTCAATTCGGACAAGTAGTTGCTAAGATTAGCGCGTACAGACAAACAAACAAACTTTAGCTTTATAATATTAGTATGCAATTTGATATACATTTTAATGTGCACCGCATTTACATTTATAGCAGGATTCATTTTCGAGTTAGTAGTAGAGTATGCGAGGTAGTTTTATAGTATCCTTAGAGATGCTACATCTCTTCGCAGGGCCAAGGAATGGAGCCGTTCTTAGGAAGTGTCTATAAAATTATGCAAACAAATTACCTCCTTTTCCGCCAAAAAATGTATATCGGATATGGGTCGTCCTTTGGCGAGGATAATTTCGGCCTGCTTCTCCCACTCCGCCATCATCTCCCCTGGGGATGGCAAAGTGAAATTACCCTTTATCATGGCAGTCGCGTAACGGGCCTGTAGATAACGTAAAAATCCTTTTTTAATCTATCTAATAACGACGACGTAATTAAAAACAAATATTTAACTGACCTCAAAAAGGGGAGGGTTCTCAATTAGAATGTTTCTACTTTTTACGTAGCAACATTTATGAACCGATTTCAAAAATAATTTTTTATCTTCTTATATGGTCACACAAAATTTTCATGAAAATCGTATGAGTAGTTTGTTTTTAAAATCAAAATAATGGAGAAAATATGATTCAAAAGTACACTTTTAGTGCGTTTGTAATTTTCTGTCAAAATACATTTGTTAACGTTTAAGTATCAAGCAGTTATCATAAAAGATTGTAAATTATAACGGCAACGCTCTTGTAACCCCTCTGGTGTTGCGGGAGTCCATGGGCGGCGGTGATCACTTACCATCAGGTGAGCCGCTTGCTCGTTGGCCTCCTCCTCTATAAAAAAAAATTATAACGAACATGAAATATTTCATAATACTTAATTCACATTAATATGATGATATTTCGATCCACGAGTTATAATAATATTAATATTATCCAAGAAAAAATAATTGGAATACAATACAATACCCGTGGAATACAAAATTCATAAAAGATGAAAAAGAGCCCACTAACAGAAAGAAGAAAAGGAATTTGTGGTGAGATCCCAAAAAAATATCCATGTCCCGAGTGAAGACTGTTTGCGCTTTATCTAGTGCATATGTCAAAAATCATCTAACTATGCATATGCATCCTATAACTTAATTAATTTGCCAAAATGTAGTTTGATATAATTAACAAAGCTCCGATCAGCCACTTTTAATTAAACATTGAAAATTTTAAACTTTTTTTACGGAAAAGATTTAGGTAAAAAAAGGAAAAAAAAACTCTTTTTCTATGGACAAACGATCAGACAGTTCTCCTGATGGTAACATCCGAAAGGTCCCGAGTGCGTTGACAACCTGGGATGGGGTCAGGATTAAGGATTTGGCGGTAAAAGTATTGGGCATCAACAAAAGTCATGCATGCTTTATTTCACGCCTTTACATTATAAAGAGCGGTGGTTACCCGGGCGAGCGCGGCCGTAGAAGTGCAGCCAAAGCTGTGAAACGTTGTTATGCTCGTAACGGGAATAAAGTCGCTTTCATATTCATCATTTCGGTGAAAATGATTTATTATTAATTTTAACAAATACCATAGCTAATATAACTTACCTGAGCATCTATGGCAATCACAATGCATGCTCGTATTACGAGCCCCATGAAGACCATGCTGGGCTGGTTGATGCTCACCATGTACTTGTATAAGGGTACAACGCTGTGAGTGTCCACTCTTAAACCACTGGACTCGTCCAAGAATGGATAGTGGTACTGGTATCCTAAAAAAACACAATAACTGGTATTGTATACATTCCTTTTATTTTTCATAGAGAAAGAGGCAAACGAAGCGGCTCACTTGATGGTAAGCGATCACCGCCGCCCATCGACTACCGCAACACGGAGTTACAAGACCAATGCTGGCTTTTAAGGTAGGAGTAGGTTTCCTTATGGAAAGCAACATAAACGAGCAGACGGTTCACCTGATGTTAAGTGATCCCGTCGCTCGACAACATCCGGAGAATTGCGAGTGCGTTATCAACCTGTGAAATTGGATAGGTTTATTGGATGGGGTCAGGATTAAGGATTTCGAGGGATAGGAGTGGGAAAAGAAAAGGGTAGACATGACCATCCGGCATCCTTAAAAGCCTTGCATACTTTATTGTATGCCGACTTTTAACTGTCAAAATCACCTAAAATTAGAGGATTAAGGGTGGTTTTAATTGTTTTTTTTGTTTGACTCTGTATCTAGTGTACATCAATGATTAATTGTTTGTGTGATTGTGTTAAGCGTGTTGATGTTATTATTTTTTTTTTATTTTCTAATTCAGATACTGTATAATAAATGTTTGTAATCTTCTTTTAAAATTAAATAAATAAATATAAAATCTTGCCTGTACAGTAAATGACGTCATCGATATCTTCGTAGGTACCATCTACGAAAAACACTCCCGTTTCGTTAAACTCTTTAATATCGGGCTTTCTGATGTAGTGCTTGGGGAATTTTGTTCGAAAGTCCACTTTAGAGTGGTGACTGTGAACGAGTTTCTTACTAAAGCAAGCAACGTCTATTGCGATATCCATGCCCGAGGGACCCGCACCTACTACTAAGACGCGTCGGTCTTTGTATATGTCCGGAACTCTATAATCGTGGCTGTGGATTACGGTCCCTGAAAAGAGATTTAAGCAAATCATAAATTAAATCTTTATATTTATAATAGTTTTGTTTGTGTCACTGGTTTTAAAATCACACAAAAAACAGCCTTTTTGTTTAGTAACCTAAACGACAGGTCTGATTTTTGTATGATTTTGGGTAAGGCTTCAGATCAAGGAACTTAGAGTCAAACACTAAGTTCCTTGCTTGTTTGTCTCCAAGTTCCTTGCTTCAGATAATTAAGATTTAGAACTACACCCGATAGATGGCACTGTACACAAACGCGTAACGCACTGTGCATTGAAATAACTTTTCGCTTTTTATTCAAACCTTCTAAATACCTTTAAAAGCACTAAGCTTGGTCTAGTGGCGTATATCTCTAAAAATATTATTTCAATTTTACTTTTTGTGTGATTTTGGGCAAAGCTTCGGATGATTTAAATTTAAAATTTCAGTCGATAGATGGCACTGTAAACAAATGCGTAACGCATTACGCTTATTGAAATACCGACGTAATAACGTTTAACTTTTTATTCGTACCTTCTAAAATACCTACAACAGCAGTAACTGTCTTGATTACTCTAGTGGCGTATATCTCATAAAATATTATTTTAATTTTCCTTTTCTTAGTCTTAGTTTCTTATTTAAAAAAATGCATACACACGTATAGATTTACTCACAAAACAACTAATTTATTTTTCTTTACAAATATTAGTATAACATATTAGTATACATAATACGAACAAGGCATGGATAAGCTTAAGTTATGTTTAAGACAATTTAAATCTTTATGTTATTATTGTTATTTCTTTTATATAAATAATAATTATTTTTGTTTATATCTTTTTTTACTTTTTTACTAAGCGTCATCTATCTCTCACTCCTACGGTTACACTGAAGATCTGCTAACTTCGTGATTTAAAACTGAGTGGAAACCTTTTTGTTGCATTGATTTGTAATTTTGCTATCGTAGTTTGTATTTTATGTGTCAAGTAAATATTTTTCTTTCTTTTTGTGTAATTTCGGGTGAGGCTTCGGATGATTCAAGTTTAGAATTTCACTGGATAGATGGCGCTGTAAACAAACGCGTAATACACTACGCATATTAAAATTGGGGTGTAATACCGTTTAACTTTCATTCTATCTTTCTAAAATACCTACAACAGCAGTAACTACCCATCTTTCGTCTTATTTCTGAAAATAAATTTGTTAGTCATTATTAAATTCTTACCTTTAAAATGCTCCTCCCCTCTTGCTATAGGCTTATTAGGTTTGCTAAAGTGACCAGTTCCTACTATAACGAAATCATATTCGTTTTCGTATTCTTCACCGTTGATCACGTGTTTGTATTTCACAATCCACACTTTTCCCTTCCGTGTCACTGATGTTACCGCGTGCAAAAACTGTAATCGCAGTAAACATACAGCATCACAAAACATGTGGAATATTATATTACTAATAATGCCCTGCAGTGCCGTCAGAATTATTAATTATTTTTTTTAGCTCCAGCTACAAGGGTCGTGATTGACGCCAGACAGCCTTAACTTCTTATTTCTTATCAATCAAAAACATTACATTTTCAATTCGGACAGGTATTTCTAGAGATAGCCCGTTTAAATTTTAAAAAAAATCTTCACTTATACATTTGATTTTTTTTTAATGGAATGGAAGGCAAACGGGCAGACGGTTCATCTGATAGTAAGTGATTATGTCGCCCATGGACACACGAAACATCCGAGTGTTGCGAGTGCGTTGTCAACCTAGGAAATTGGATATAAAAGTTTTATTGGATAGGACGGGGTCGGAATTAAGGAATTGGAGGGAAAAGGAGTGGGAAAAGAAACGTGTATAAATAAATACAATTTTGGCACAATACAGAAAGTTCTTAAAAGTAGTTTTTTTTACTCACCTTTATATGTTTTTCCAAATCGAAATGGGCTGCGTAGGACTTAATATATTTGTAATATTCGTCCCAACTAGGAAACGACGGCATGTCTTTTGGGGTTGGGAAGCCTCGTAACTCCATGGTTGGTTTGGGTAAATTCGTCCTGATATATGATATACAAACATCATCAAATATATATACGTACGATATCTACAAGTTTATTTTTACAGAAAATTGCAAAAACCGACTTCAAATGCCTTAAAAGTGTTCATTCGAAACATATCTTCCCCGTTATCTTGATTCTAATAACAATCTACTTATCCGATTTTCTTGATAATTTTATAGGACTATACATGATGTAAGGGGAACGCTTCCTATAACTTCGCACAGCTGATGCGTCAATGACCCTTATTACGAAATCAAAAAGAAAAAAAAAATATTTTTACATACAAAACTTCGCGTAACTTAAGCCATTTTGGGAAGCGTTTCCCTCACACCCCGTATAGGAAGAATGTTGTATCATATAAAAAGTTATTTTTGAAATTGGTTCGTAAATGACGGAGATATATGCAAAGATACATAAAATCAATTTTGTTATTTTGATTTAAAAGATAACCATTGAACCGATTTTGCAGAAAATTTTATGGGACTATTCCGGAAGAATACCTTATATGACAAAAAAAGAAATTTTGAAGTCGGTTCATAAATGTCGGAGATATGCCCGAACATATATAAATAAGTAGAAACATTCGAATTGAGGACCTTCCTCCTTCTTTGAAGTCGGATAAAAATCAAGTTTTTTTTTAATTTTTCTTAGCTTCTAGGCGGTATAAAACTAAAATGTAGTTTTATACAGCCTAGAAGTTAGACCTACACTAATGAAACTCCACTTATCAAATTTTACGGAGTAGTTTTTGTGTGATTTGCGTAAGAACATACACAGACAGACAAATATTCTAGAAAAAAATGTTTTAGCGTCTATTAGAACGACGGCTTATTTTTTATATCTATGTATAGCAAGTTGTAATTTTTGTATATATAGGCAGAGTTATTGATTACTTCTTTTTAAATACCAACACATGTGAACGGTACATCGATCTAAAAGCGTAATAAACAAATTCATTAATTAGTTTTGGCTCTTCTTTTCTCACCAGTATGAGAAAATAAATTATTTTATAATCTTCAGTCTGTTTAACAGAATGTATTTAATCATAACCAAGAACTGCCTTGTTACAGAAACTTAAAAATAAAACAGGAGTTGAAAATAGATATAAGGCACACAAAGAAACGAGTTGCATTTTTTAACGTCAGATATCAAAATCGACACTTGTATAGTGCGCTCATTTAGATGTAGAACTAAAGAAAGAAATTGTAAAAGTAATTGCAAATATCTGTGTCTTGCTCACACAATATTGATATCTTAAATCCCTTTCTCTAAATCCCATTATTACTATTGTATGTCATTAAGAGAACCATCACAAAAGTTATTATCAATAAAAAAATCATTAAGCACCTTAAATTTTTGTACATACTGGTGTGCAACGGTAAACCATTTTCGTCTTTACCAATCCTTGGATCATATCTCCATGTACCACCAATGTAGCTTGTAGATTCGAGAACGGTAAAATTTATTCCTTCATCTTTTAAATATCTTGCTGATGTGAGTCCTGCAATACCAGCACCAATTACACAGACGCGTGGACCAGCTGATTTGGCCTGTAACAAAATTTATTTTGATTTTTACAATAAATCTTTGACTGAATCTATCGAGGAAGGAGTCCTAGAAAAAATAGTGAATAAAAATAAGATTCATGCACACAAAATTGAAATCAGATTCTCTTTGGCAGTGTTTTAAGGCGATGTTTACATAACCATACAAACATAAGCATGTGTTATGTAAAATGTGTAATGAATATTCAGTTATTTATGCATCAAAATATCTTCTACAAAAAAAACTCACAAAACACTTAAAAAGTAAAACGCCTAACCTTTTTTTTGTCTATTTTTACTTCTGCAAGTTTTCATAATAGAGGATTGCTATAGTTTTTAGGCAGGCGCTAGTAATTTATATAATATAATTTTACTAAAAGCATTGGAGAACTCTATAATAAATAATTAAAGAAATACTAAATTATTTTTTTGAAAAAGTTTCAAATTAAAAAAAAAAAGGAATAAAATAAATAACTGAATAGATGACTATACTAAATTATTTACATGTTAAAACCCAGGAATTTTTCTTTTTATTGTTATTAATTTAAAAGCTCTTTGCAAAACAAATCTAAAATTTAGCTCTTCTACTAAAACTACAAAATTAAGTTTTGAATTTATAACTGTCTTCATAAACGCACTTTGAATGCTTGTCAAATTTCATTTTAGCTTGTCACATCATAAGCAACTGTCAGAAATAGTTTGGTTATGTTATTTATTTCATCGTCTACAAACTACAAATCGTTGTGGTATTAGACTATTGGCATTATTTTTAAATAATAAAATAATGTATTTTGTTTATTCCTAATTAATAATAAGATAGTCCTTATAAAATTGCTTTGTATTTCATAAATTAAATACAATACATACATTATACAGAAAACTGTTGTATGAGTTAAGACTATTGTTTCTATTTTAGAATGCAATAATACATTTTAAACTTACCATATTCCTCATTGTTTACGAAAAATTATACGTTATATAAAACCTTTTAATACCAACGTTGTGTGACGTATCTACTAGCTTAAATAATTATTTACACGAGTGATTAATTCCGTAGTATGTTTTGAAGCACTGTGTGCCACTGTGAATGAACTTTGAAGTGACACAACGAATGTTTGATAAAATGTATTAGCTAGACACTATTATTTTACCATCACGATTTTGTGCACTGTTCATAATTTATCTCGGAGTTTTGCAAATACGTGAATGATAACGAAGCCGTTATCATAAGAGATGCTGCATTATTGTGATACGTCTAGTACCTAGTATTCAATCGCCATAAATTATGTTATGTTGGTATTGTTTGGGTGTCATAATATTCCCAAATATAAAACCATGAAATCGTGATCAAATTTATTAATATTTTATTGTATTTATAACTTGCGAACTTTGCTTTCTGCTTAAAATTAATGGTATTTATTTGATGTACTTTAAAGACAAGATTAAAACTTCAAACGCCTTTCAAGAGTAGTGTCGAAACACATCTTGTTGTTATTATTTTTAAAATAAACTACTAATAAGATTTTAAAAAAAAAATTGTAGAACCATTGTGAAAGTGTACCCGGATAAAAAAATATTTTTTCAAATTATTTCATAAGTTACGGTCATATATGCGAACATTCCCAACTTTTTTTTATTTTTATTTCAAAAGCGAAAACTAATAAGCCGATTTTTTTAAGAATTATATGGGACTATCTATGAAGAATTCTATATCATACAATGAAAGAATTTTGGAAATCGGTTCATAAATGGTGAAGATACGCGCAAAAATACATTAAATCAATTTTGTTATTCTGATTCAAAAGAAAAACGACTAATCAATTTTCCTAAAAAATTATGGGACCATTACGGAAGAATAACCTATTAGATAAAAAAGAGTTTTTTTTTTTTTAAATCGGTTCATAAATGGCGAAGATATACGATACACGCGGGCTCACATAAAAAAAAAACGTATAAACTTTCGAATTGGGAACCTTTCCCCTTTTTGAAGTGAGTTAAAGCCGTTTTATTCCATCAGAAATGTTCGTTTTTTTTTAATTCACGAAAAATATTACTTATGCCCACTTTCAAGGCCTTCGAAGGAGGTTTTATATTTTGTTGGGAAATTATTACTTGCTATATATATTATTATTATATATTAAAAATACTTCCCTTTGCGTATTTAAATTATTTAAATAATCATATCACGAGAATGCTCAAGTACTTGAGGACATGGACCAAGACTAACGTTAAGCAAAAAAGAACGAATTATGAAAGAACCTAATAAGGGTTTGGTGTTTTGGGTGTACATCTTTTTAGGCACTTTTCCTTTTTAAATAATATAACATCCACGATTCAGGAACAGAGCAGGAACTCTGGAACTCTTTGTCAGAAGATATTCGCAGAGCACAAAATAAGGTAACCTTCAAACGCTTAGTTCGTAAATTTTACCTAAAGGGAACTTAATTATCGAATCATTTCCGATTTTTTTTATTTTTCGATATTATAGTCACTTTTTGAGTATATTATTATGTATATTTTTCGTATATGAGTAAATAATATACAAATTTATTGACTTATTATGTATGTGTATAAAGATATGTATATATTTGTATGAAGTAATGTTTATTTGCGTTTCAAAAATTTTTAGATATTATTATTAAATTTGTTTTGTTGTACCTACCATAATCAATCTTCTACAACGCCCCAGGTTGACTGGTAGAGAGTGCCATAAGGCATTAAGTCCACCTTTTGTAACCCTTAATTTTAAGGCTTTTGCAATAAAGTAATAAATAAATAAAAATAAACTAAATACAGTTCAAATAATTTGTCCCTAAAGTTGATAAAAATTTAATATGCTCCTATTTAATGCAGATTGCTGTTACTGATATACTGTGTCTTCGGGCTTTAAATCTTGATGACAGGGTTTTTTTCTAGTCTTGCCTGAGGATTACATACATGTAGTTCCGGAGTTAGAAATAAGTTTTGAAAAGTCTAAAACCTTTTCCGAAATATCAACCTTTGCATTTCCTCATCGGAATAATATATCAAAAAATTAAGAAGTAAACTTTGCATAAAATTGATATAAATGTAACATTTTTATTCTTATAGATGGCAAACTTAGTACGTAATAGTTTTAACTAGTTCATGTAACAAAGGATCAGTAAATGCCACCATGTTGTTAGTATGAAAAAATTACTTAAAAAAAAACAATAAACTAATTTATGTAGTGGGTGTGTATAAACAAATACAAATACTACACAGACATAAATTTGTGATATTTTGTAAATCTTCTTAATTAATTATTAGATCTTAAATTAGTTGGAGTAACAAGAAGTTACCAGTTGTAAGTTATGCGGTATTTTTTTGGTTATCTTCATTTATAAAACAAACTATTCAACAGTTTTTATGTTAATATAATGGGAATAATCTGATAATATATTCTTTTAAATGAAGAAAAGAATATTTCCTAACCGGATTAGACAGGACGTAAAAATTAACTTTTAGTTAGCATATTAATAATAATATCTAACAAATTGAAACATTTCATTGAACTAAAAGGCGAAAAAAGCATTTATTGGTGTAAATTAACATCAAAAGTAATGATTTTTACTAATATAATTAATCTGAATTTGCGCTGCCGACCCCTTAAATATTTGTGTGCATGAACAAGTTGAGACAGATGTATGTCAGGTGATCATTCCTTCCTGGATAACACGATAATCGCATCAACAAATTTATATAGTAATTTTTTGTAGCTGTATATAAGGAGTTTTCTTGCCTCTTCAAATGGTACCTCAACTTTTTTCAACACCCAATGGTATAATGTAGTGCTTTGTAATATAGAGGTCGCTGGTTCTAATCCACAGAAAAATTATTTTGTCACTTTTCTTGTTAAATCAGTTACTTGATAAATGGTAGACGTGCAAAGTTAATTCGCCGTGATCTATTTTATATCGATTAATGGGTTCTAGAGGCATATGCAGGCATACATATCATAATACGTAAAAAGTTGCT
>JAOCPS010167184.1:0-14495 GCA_025505425.1 Graphium colonna
TGTGGTAAATAAACAATGCCCATTTATGGCATAGTCATTGTGTAAAAGATAAGAGAAATGGTGTTTAGACATTCAAATTTTTATCATTCGATTAGAAGATTACATAGGTGTTCATATTGTTATGTTATCATAGGCAGATTTAAAATATTTTGCAAATTATAACCTGTGTACAAAGTGGCCTCAAACTTTTGGCAGGCAGTGTATATATCGGCGAAAACCTGAAGTTTGGCATAAAGATTATTTAAAAAAAAATTGCAGTAAACTGTGAGAAAAAGAGTTATGGCATCCTTTTTATTTTTCAATTAAAAATTCTATTGTTTTATGCACAAAAAAACTTATAAAATATACATCTATCCTTGCTTTATAATGCACTACTAAGTGAAGTCATATATCCTGACTCTATCTCCTTCTTATATTTTCCTACTTATCATTTTAGATCCTATAAAACTGGACCCCAATAAAGCAGAAGTAAAACCACCCAAAGAACCTGACACTGAGAATAAAGAAGAGACTGAAATATCAACAGAAAATGCATCTCATGTGATTGTTGAGGAGGATCCTGCACTGCAAGAATTACTGCATATTGATGAACAATTTTTGCCTCTACTAGTTTTGGTAAGTCAAGGCCCTCTCATGTGTACCATAACAAATAAATATAAACATATACAGGTGGCTGGTGAGTCATTTTTAATTTCAAATTTGAAGATGTGAAAATATTATTAAAAAAGAATATTGATTTACCACTGAGTAAACAGAATCAAGTTAAATCAGAATAAAGTTAATAAAATTACTATCCAATTAATTTTCATTGTAGTGGACACACATAGGCAATATGGCGATTGACGTACTGCGGCGCACATAGCTGATCAGGCGCCGCGCCGAGTGTCAACACTTGTTTTATTTATCGGAAAGTGTTTTCGAAAATTATGTCCCTAATTTTATTACATAAATATGATGACAATAGAATACAGAGTGCTCTACTGTTATATGATTAGTGACGCATCACCCCTGTATATTTTTATTTATGCACCGTAATACAGATCTAAATTTAAGTATAAGCCTATTTTATTAGTACTGGGCAAAAGTGTCTAGACAGATAGTATTGGTCCTCCATACCATACCGTACTATTTGGTTAGTTTATTGGTGTAATGTCAGGGTTTAGATGTAATATCACTGACATTAGTATACACAAAGTCAGAAGTTATAATTGCATCAATAGTTTCATTTATAACAGCAATGGGATTTGAATTCATATTTGCTAGAAAATACAGTTAAAAACTAGCACCCTATTTAAATACAGTGTAATGTGTGTATCACTTGATTTAATGTCAAACCCCCTAAAGCATTGACATCACATGGTTTTTGATTGGTTTAGCTTGCCTTCCATTCAATGACATTTCTGTCCATTTAACGACAACTCTCTAAAACGCCATAAAATGTACCATATTATAACATTATAAAGAAATTTAGTGTTGTTATATAGAGTCTACACTGTAACATTATTTTCTCAGTTTTTCTTTCATCATATGAATTTGTTATTCTGAGTTGTACTCAAATGCACATATGTCGTAAGATACGACGCTTTGCTACAATGGTAAACATGTAATCACTAAAGGGCTTAGTTACTTATCATTTATCACATATGACGGCAGTACAAAACAGTGAGGAAACTTGTATATCTAAGAATTGAAAATTAAATATTTGCATCTTACATTTTGTTTACACATATACTCCCTGGGACTGATTAATCTTTGGTCAACAAAACACAAAACAAATATTTTGTTCAATGAATTGTAATCAATCGCTGCCCCTCATGTTTTTACCCACATATTTTTTTTATTCTTTGATTTGTCTAAAATCCATGCTATATACTAATATGACTTATACTGTTATTATGTAAAATTTTGTATGATGGAATAACAAACATCCAAAAAGACAAACTTTTATATGCATCATTTTCATAAGATTAATTTGGTAATTTAACTGATATTAAATTAAAACGCATCAAATTTAATAAAGAATTAAAATTCAGTTGAAACCAATTCTTTTTTGCTTCCATTTTGACTTATTGTTATTTTTATTTAAAATAATACTATATTTTGTGTATATTTGTCTTTTACAGCTAGAACAATTCTCGCCTGGCGAAGATGGCATACAGTTTAACAGGAAACTTCGTCACTTCGAAACAACGGTCTCAAACATGTGCCAGGACGAGACAAGGCTGCAGTATGTTTGCATTAATATTTTTAATTCATAAAACCAACAACAGCATGTAAGAGATACAGTTGCATAACGCGACACATTTACTGTGCTATCTATCAGAGGTTATAAACCATTTTTTTTATGAATAGGATGACAAACAAGCAACCGTCTGCTTGTTTGTCAACCTGATGTTAAGTGCTCCCGTCGCCCATGGACACACAATATCCGGAAAGTTGCATGTGCATTGTCAACATAGAAAAATCGACTAACTTTTTAGGATAGGATGGGAACATATTACGGATTTGAAGGAGAAGGGATGGGGAAAAAGGAATGACCATCTGACAAACCAGAAAGTTGGACATACTTTATTTTATTTCGATTTTGTGTAGGTTGGTGGTACTTCCCCAAACAAGCACGGCCGCAAAAATGCAGCAAGAGCTGTAAACGTATGTTATGTTCTACCACCTCTAAAATTTCGATCATGCATAAGTTGCCTCACATTTTTAGGGAAAGCGAAGAGGTCCGAATTGATAACGTATATTAGGAAACAAGCTACATGCTTACTCTTGATAACCCGTGGTATCAACGAAAGAGGTGGAGGGATCTAAATATGAAGATGTAATGTTATCATGGATACACAAAAAAAACATTGATACACAGTTTTATATAAAAGTAACAATCAAAACTATATTCTAATTTTTACTTAGTATTGAACTATCAAAGGACAATGCCCAAAAGCGATATCAAAAAGTCTCGTCCATCAAGATCAAAATTATTTTGTAATTATTTCCATAATTTCATACAACATTACACTTCATAGATTTGATTTTCATACAGGGAATTTCATTAAAAGTATAAAAATTATAAATATTGCTTTACCTACACTACATTTACACAATCTATCATAGAGATGTAGAATGCAATAGAAGCTACTTTTTAATAAATCGATTTTTGAAAAGAACTTCTGTAGGAGTTAATATGATAAGTCTAGTCTCTGAAAAAGTTTGAACTTGATGCAACTTGGTATATTATGCCATATAAAAGTGGGCATTGTCCTCTAGATTTTTCTTATAACTGTATAACATTTATTTTCGATTTTATAAAGTTAATATTACGCGCGATAAATAAAGTTGTTTTTATAAAGAAATTTAAAACGCAAGAAAAATTATGCAGAATAATATAGTGCACAATTACATGCAGACACAAGAGATGTCTTTGCTCCTTTACTCTCGTAGCCTGATGGGTGACGAATATCCATCATGACAAGTGAGATATCAGGCACAAGACCAATGTTAGAGGCCAGAATGTAAAATGATGCCTATTTGATGCATGGATCATCTTAATTATTAGACATGTGTCTTATCTTATGTTATCAGCCCACATTTCCCTAACTCGAATAAAAAGCAAAACAAAGGCATTCTTCTCCCGCGGATTGCGAACCTACAACCTTCGGTTTATAAAGAAATGGCCAATATGTATCGAAGACAGTTATTTATTGTTATGTTGTTTTTTTTTAATGTGTCGCCTGGCCTTCAATACCTTAAAGAGTCGAAATCTAGTTTGTAAAATGGCAATGTGTGTGTTACATATTAATAATATCAATTATGATGTAGTAAAACCCCTAAATACACAGTCTCAAACGAAAGTCAGAATCATAACCATTACCTTATTTATATGGCAAAGTTAAGTATGAGTTAATTTTTTTCATTTGAAAATTATATCTTGCATGCACAATGTTGTGAACGATGTATTTTTTTTTTCAGGGTAAACAAGTGCATAATTTTTCATCATCCCATGGAGGATTTTTAATTTGTATAGTATTGAGATTCTCGTTAAAAAGTCCATCTACCATTCCAGCATGGCGTTCGCGACCTTCCGAGCGGCCGCTCTCCAAAGCCTTGTGACGTCACGCAAGCTAGCCGCCGTGGGTGCCTCCTTCACGCGCCAACAGAGACAACAACTGCTTAGAGGAGCCTTGCTGAATGTTGTTATGCAGGGCACATTTACTAGTGAGTTGCTGTTTTTTATAAGGGTGACAAGAAACAATTCATTAAATGAAATTGAAAAAACTCGAAAGAAAGAAAAAAGAAGGTATGGAATCCCGGACATCAGTATTTTATTGAAAGGTGACACGAATGTCCGGTTGGCACGGTGGCGAAGACGTTGGCTGAAGCGTCGCAGATACCTTTATGTCAAAATCGTCAAAAAGACCGACTGCTCCTAGTGGTTTCTTCTGCCTAATTATTTTTAAGTAAAACTTTTTCCATCGCCTTAATTTTATTCGTGGATCTATCGCATGTCGCATTACAGCAGGTAGAGGTAAAGCAAAAGGCGCTCGGCAGAGCAGCCGATGCCAATATGGCGACGTACATAGCCATGGCCCACCCGGCCTATACGCCTATTTACGTACATAAGCGTATACAGCGTTTTACTCGAAAGGTGATACGAAACAGTGAAATTATACTCATATTTGAAGTTAATATTTCAGAAAAAGCTGAATAAAAATCGATAACCATTTTTAAATGTTATATTATTTTTTTACATGTGCAGTATATGCCTCATCTATGTGATATTTCCATTTTCATAAATTCTTGGATATTTTATCTCAAACAATGTTGCTTACTCATTTCAGAACTCGATATACTGGAAAGGTCAAATCCTATGTACTTAATAAATGCTGCAAATCTTATGGGTGACTATTTTGCTGGTGAGTTTTTAATTATTTTCTACTAATGTTATAAATTTTCTATATTAAATATAATACTAGCAGTAGTATCTAAAAAAACTTTTTTCTTCCTTCTTAAATTAAAATGTCATGTTTCTGTCTTTTGAAAATGTAAATGGAAAGTAGACAAAATTAACAAGTATATAGTCATGTATTTTAATGCTTATTATATAATTACATTAGCTTTCTGCTCTCCATTTCCATATTAATTTTAACTGTGCCAAATGCTTCCCGATAATTTTAATTTTTGTATAAATACTAAAAGTTTTTTGCTTCAAATATTAATATTATAAAATGGAAACAGGCAGGCCATGTCATCGGATAAAATTAAATTGATATATTTATTTTTATTTTCAGAGGCTCGACTGTGCAATGGCAACAAAGTTCACATTTTGGCCAGTCCACTGTTGCAATACATGCGAGCATTGTTGGCCTGTAATGATGTACGCGCTCATCGCAGTCTGGCAACACAGGTACAGTGAGATTTAAAACATTAAGAAATAGAATTTTTGGTCATTAAATTTAATTTATGATGAACACACGTGTAATTGACGAGGCTTGACGAGAGGCTTTCATATATTCATACCCTCATTATTTTTATAATAAATGACAAACAAAAATTGTTTTGTTGTGAAACCAACCAATAAAAAAAATTGCAATGATTGTAATCTCTAATAATTCTACTATTATAAAAGCTTGTATATATTGTATAACATATTTAGGGTATTCCATTATAAGGTTTTCGGTTCAAATAGTTCTTTAAGTAAAGAATATAAATGTACCTAGTCAATTTTAAATTACAAGCACTTATACTAGTATATAAGCAGTATTACTAGTATGAAACATTATGTTATAAATTTCGGGCTTTTCAATCCACAGCTCATGCAAAATGGTCGCGAGCTACTATCTGTGATGTCACACGAACTAGACGAGCTGTCTATATCGATAAAGCTGCGACTTTTGACACCTCCACCTGTCAATATAATATGGCTTTTGCTCTCAGCGGACCTATGTCTAAACAAATTCCTGCCCCTGCCAAACACATTGCAACAGTTCTATGCCGCACATTTAGACTTGAGCAGCGAAGAGAGTTTTAGCGAAGTTAGCTATGGATCGTGGAAGAAAAGCCCCGACAAAGATGATTACAGGTCTGATAGTTCAGATGTAGCTGCCGACAAGGTTGGACAGAATCTATCACAGATAAGTTTGAACCATGATGATGACCCAAAACCTAAATTACGGCCAATCTTAGGCGCAGGAGCAGGTTTACTGAGACAAGAGCAAGCAATGTCGCAAGAAACTTTTGATGCTAGGATAACAAAGACAAACTTGACGAAGAGATATGATTTGAACTCATGGAGGCAGGCAGAGGATGATAAAAAAGAGGAAGTAATAGAGCCAGTATTCAACCCGACCGTGTTGCCACCCAATATGCAAAACTACGCAGTACCTGATTACCCACCCCCAATGTTCTACCAAGAAAATTATCCGAACTATTTGCAGCAAGGTGACGGAGCGTATATACAGAACCAGCAGTTCTCAAACAACCAGAATTACCCTCAAGGTGATTTTGTTCCCCAATATACAGCAGAGCAACCCCAACCTGCCCCTGAAAGAGTAAACAATGAAATGCAGAAGACTAGCAACACTCGACGGCCTATGGAGAATTGGCGCAAAGATAAATGCGAACTCAAAGAGGATGCAAACAAGAACAGACAGCGTAACTGGTCTCGACAACGGTCCAAAGATAATATCAATGATGATGAAGATAAAGAGAAGTTTCGTCCGTCTTCGAGGAATCGCGAATCGCGGAGCACTACAAGCAACCGGATGAATCGACGGAACAGCGGAGACAATCGGGACAACCCAGATGGGAGCTCGGGCAAAACACCACCACCTCGGAGACATGTCACTGAAGTACCAAGGAACCATAAGTACTGGAACCATGACGACAGATGCGACATAGATTACAACAGTTAGTGTCAGTCGAGTGCAATTCAGTGATTAAAAGACCAGTGTTGCCAACTAAAGACGTTAACCCATCCGAAACAGTGTTGCCAACTTAGACTCAACCCATCCGAACTGTGTCCACCAACGCTTAATACATGAGTGCAATGTTAAATTAATCCGTGTTGATAAGCTAGATATTTTATTCTCTCAATTAAGGTCATAAGGCCGCACAAATTAAAAAAAATCAATATATGTGTTTGTCAAATGTTTTGACTTGTGAAAGGATGTGCTAATGCAAGGGGTGCTTATAAATGAAAAAGTCTATGATTATATTATCTATTGCTATTCAATGTATATGTTGGTAAAAAGTTATGATTACAGAAAATTATGTTGTACCAAACAGGAAGATTGAAATTTATCAATTTTAATAAGAATGAAATTTGGTTAGGGCATTGTAAATGGAAATTTTTTAAAATTTATTTGTATATTAGCTATTTATAATACTGAATTTAAGGTTTTAGATAAAAATTACCGTACATATGCTCTTGGGAGTAATTTTAAATTAGAAATAATTTTGAAGTAGACTTTGCCAGTAATTCAAATAAAACTGTTTTCAAATTTAGTAGAATGATAATTATACTATATTTTTTCTGAAGAAAATCCCACAAAATGTTATTGTGATGTTTGGCTATTCTTTGATAATTATGTATGAATATGATTGAAATTCATTTGCAATTTATTTATTTTTATGTTATTTACTAAAATTTATTTTTCAATTTCTTTTAGTAATTCTATCTGCAATAGTTTTAATGAAAATCAATGATTATGACATGTTATTTCTTAAAGTGCATGAACTCTTAGTTTCCTTTCCCAAACTCATTTGTCCCAAATATTCACCCAGTGTTAAATGTTTGGGAGAAAATTTGAGGTTTATTTTTTGTCGGTTTAAACTTCTTTGAATAAATTGAAATTATTTGTTTGTCATGGCATTAAAATCCAAATTTATTAAAAAAAATATCATTATTGTCCCTTCGTAAAATATATTTAGTAAAATTTTGAATCAATATACATAATTAATAATAACTGGACTTTTTAAGCCGAGTTTTCATTAGAAACTTTATGGAAGAAGAAACCATCTGAACAAATACTTGGTACATAAAGACAGAATGATCACTGTGACCCATATAAATTATTCTTTGTGAAAAGAGAAACTAAATGATAAAGGTATCGCGTTTCTATATAGTAAATTGAGGGAAAGACTGCATTAAAATAAAATATTTTATTGTGATTAAAGATTACTATTCAATGGGAAATTACTCCAGTAGTGATTGTTCAAAAGTGACATTTGAAAAGTATAAACTTGAAGAACTGCAATTATTTGAATTGTCAAGATGGAATTGCATAATTTCATTGGATGCATTTTAAAATGAAATCTTAACATCATTAATTAAAAAAACGTTCATTCTAAAGTAGTTTAAACTACCGGTAAATGGCAAAAATATTTGGTGCACATTTTACTTTACTAAGCGAAATAAACTACAATTTGCCTATTTTGTATAACCGCCAAATTTATGTAAGCAGTGCCTTACTAGTTTGCCTCTTTATTTGGATATTACGGTTAATCGTACCATCTTTTGTCAATAAAATTGTATGTGTATTTAAAATCCTAGTATAAATTCTCTTTTAATAAGAAATAAGTAAATCTTTCACTGTTTTCAATTGGCAAATTTTCTGGAAACATCTATCAAAGTATAAGTAAAAGTTGTTAATTTTATTTTTGTTAAAAATTTCGAAGGTTCGAGAACTGCATGTAGGTTTGTCTATTTACGTTTATCTTTTTTTTCGTCAATACAATCGTTTTTTTTTTATACATGCAAAAAGAAAAAAATCCAAAATCAGCCTGATTTTGATTTACTTGGCACGAAGAATAAAAGTTTAACTATAATAGAAATATATATTTTTGTACGTTTTCCAGTAAGACAGCAGTCGATGTAAAACGACTGTCCTTGCATTTAGCATTAACTGTCATTTTAGTAATTAATACTCAATATTGTCAAAAAAGTTACATAATTAATTCAATCCGCCTAAATATGAGATGTCATGAGATTCGATTTTCTCGATTAAAAATATATATAACCTGAATATTTTAAATTAAAGAACTGTACGGGTTTTATTTACGGTTTATTTTTTTTTAATTATCCCTCGACTTTAGCAACATTGATGGTCGTACCCGTAAAGTTATTTAATTTAGAATTTTTTAAGTGTATAAAATTCGCGTAAGTCTCGGAAATTATATATTCAAAATAATTAAGATTTATCATTAAAGAAGATTTCATCCGCTATTCACTCTTAGTTAAATATACAAACAATTTTACACAAAACCTTTTAGCGTTTATTTCCATAGGATTTTAGTTTAAAGTTTTTGCTCAATTCCACTTTTAACTTGCAGGGAAGTACATGACATACCAATACTTAATAGTAGTAAAAAAAATAAGCACAATATATATTTCATTTGCTCTTGACAAATAAAAGAAAATTCCGATTTATATCGCAAGAGCACAATTTTAGAACCGAAAAGATATTCGTGATCTCTTAGTTATAAATCGAAAATTCATCGAGTTTTAAAAAAAAACTTTTTTTTTTACCATCAAAACAACCGCGGGCGGTAAAGATATATTATAATTATGATGCAACAAAAGTACATAACGAGCAATATTATTGTTTTAGCGCAAATTATCGTGTTAAAATAAATATATTTAACTCACTGACACAACTAACGAGCAACATATAGATTTGTTCTCAAAACCTAGTTCATGTTTGATATTGCTATACAATGCTATAGATTAGAATAACATTATGTGCAAATCTATGAAATACGATCTCTGCCTAATCCTATGATCGATAGGCGCGAAAATTATGGTAGTATAAATTTGTACTTTAAAAAAAATAAAAATATTGTGTACTGGTGCTGTGGTAGTATGATTTGTTTTTTATTTAAATTTTTGTATAAAAAAAATGCCTCTAAGTTCCCGCACAGACACCTTGGAAATTCTTTCAGTTTCTTTTTTTTTTATTATCTGGGCGGATTTTTAAACAACCGTCTGAAGCAAGATGAGAACACGTAAACCATATTGAGTGTATGTAATATTTATTTTAATGTATAAATTTTAGCTAATATCTTTGGCAGTCAATCCGAACGATCGTGGTTTGTGACCAAATCATGTTTACCAATTCATCGTAAAAATTACATGTACCTGTATAGGAAATATGCACAATCTGATATGCTTAGATGTAATTATAATAATTTTGTTTAGTTCACGCGTGTAGCGTTGGCGGGAAATTCGTTGCGAATATGGCGCGAATTGTCAAATGAGCCATTTTGTTTGTAGCCAATCAATCTGTTATGCCATTGTTAGATTTTGCTGAGATGTTAAAATGCGCAAGAGCGCGTTTCGTTAAGGAAAATGGTGGACGGACATGGTGGTTCATACTAGTTTCTAGAATAAACTAAGCCCATTTAATTGATAAAAGATTGCTAAAGTCGTTAAGGTTTAAGATTTATACTATGTCGTAAGGTAGAAATTTTTGTGAACAAGCAAAATTAAACTTTACTATGATAAAAGACCGCACTATTTAAATGCGGAGTAATTTCTAGTTACAAGTTTAATTTTGTATGTACTTATGAACTTAGAATATATGATATAAGCTATACAAGATAGCTATTATATAAAGATTGGAATGTAGATTTTATAAAATTTTAGCAGATCTACTATTTCTTAACATGGGCAAATTGTGAGCCAAAAATAACAATATGTCTGACCGTTTTGTTAATATTTAACAAACAATAGTGAATTCATAATACTTAATTTCATTACCATGTCACTGAAAATTATGTAATCTCTGAATAAATTGAAATATAATTTCTATGGTTTCTTTTAATTTTTCCTATATATATGGAGATGTGTTAAGTTCTGAAGCAAAAATACAAAATACTGTTTATTAATACTAATACTGTTTCAATGTAGTCATTCTATTTTTATTTAAATATAATCGCTGTTGCTTACAAAAAGAAAGTCAAAACATTTAAAACTTTAGTAAAACCGAATATGTTCTTCTTCTTTTGGTGCCTCTCCAACTAGTGAAGGTTGGCAGTCAGCTCCGCATATTTCTTTCGGTATCTTGCAACGTGGAAAAACTCCGAGGCACTCGTTATCCCAGTCTATTCTCGGATATTGCGCAACCAGGATTTTTTCCTCCGGCCCACGGCTCTTATGTCCGCCACCTTACCCATCATAATCAGCTGCAAGAGTTCGTACAGCCTTCCGCGTCTTGATGGTTTGCATTAGTTGGGGTTGTCTGCCTGCCCGACGTCCACACACAAAATGGGTCCAGCTAATGGCCAGCATGCGTCTGTAGGTCCACATTTTAAAAGCTTCTATACGCTTTCAGAGTTTCCCTTTAAGCATCTATGTTTCGCATCCATATAGAACTATGGGTCAGATATAGCACTGTAGTACACGGGTGCGTAAAGATATTTTCACACTGCAGCTGCAGAGAACTGTTGCTGTATTTGAAAAGAAATACTCGCTCATGTTAGTGTTAGTGATATATTAACTAGTGCCGTTTATACAATATTATAGGAGGATAGGAATCTAGTGATGACTTATCCTTACTTTAAGGTAGGTATTGTATTCATTTGCTAATGTATAAAATCGCTCCATAATTTGCGCAGAAATCAGCAAACATATTCAAGAAAACATACAGTCAAATCGAGAACCTCCTGTTTGGTCTGTTGAAAAAATATAATATCACACAACTATGAAATGAAATTTTAGGACGGAATTGAAATATCGAATTTAAACTGCTTAATCTACATTTTACTCCAGATAAAGCTATTTGGTACCATACCAAATTTAATTTAGCTTTTGTTGGGATTGAGAAAAAATATTCACAGACAGACGAAATCATGGTGCGTAAGTGAAAAGTTAAAGAAAAGTCAGTGGTAGTTTGGATATATTTATTTATCCTAATAATCTTAGTAAAGCATTATTTTATTTTTAAGCTATTATTGTACTAATATCCTATAAATTAATAAAATCATAATTGGATCATATTTGCCTTAATCATACAGTCTTGTGCATACTTATAATAAATACTTTACATTTAAAAATCTGTTAACGTGTAATATTTTGGGATAACGGTAAACATTTTGGGTTGATAGTCGGCTATCGCCAATACAATACCACTCCTGCTCGATCAGGGTGGCACTACCGCATCATACAAAGCAAACGTAAAAAAATCGACGAAGTTCGAAAATCAATTGCTACATACGTATCATGAGATACAATCCACAGACCAACAGATGGGCAGTGGAGGGGTAATAGGGTCTCGTTAGTTACCCTTCAGACATTGAACCCATGGGCGTATATAGAGAGGTGGGGGGAGTGGACTGTGCCTATAAGTGTGTGTGTAAAACCTTTTTTCCATAGCTAGTAACGTGCAACTTTTGTATGAACAAGTAGTATATAAAAAAACCGGCTAAGAGCGAGTATAACACGCAAATGAAAGTGTTCCGTAGCCATTCGATGGTCCGTCCGACTGTGATAAAATAAATACCGACAAATTTAATTTTGCGCTTGACTCCATACGTTTTCTTAGGACGATTGTAAGTACATAAGTTTGTCGAGTTGTCATACATGGATATTTTTATATAGTTTTTAAAGTTTTGCTATAGTTTTCCTTGAGGGAACTTAGTTAGAGGTATATATTATATTTTTTTCAAAATTATTGTACCAATATTTCAAAAGTTAAGGGGAGTGGATGCTTTAATTTTAACTTTGTTTTAAGATATCTTGGGACTAGGTTGTTTGATCCACATAGTTTATTGAAAATTTTTGTTGCATTTTAAGAGAATTTTTCCAAAAATACCCCACACAATGGGGTAAGTAACAAAAAATGTTCTTTGTATGGAAGGTGAAAAAAAAATATTTTTAAATAATTTTAAAAACCGATCTTTGGATCTTCAATATACATCTCTCCACCCATTTTCATGAAAATCGGTGCAGAAATGGCGGAGTACGATCCCGGACGGACAGACATGACGAAACTATAAGGGTTCCTAGTGGACTACGGAATCGATCGAAATTCCGTAGTCCACTAGGAACCCTTAATTCCTAGTGGACTACGGAATCCTAAAAAAACTATTCCTACTTTAGTCAACAAAGAAAAATTGTATTTTAGTTACTTATTATTAAATAATTACATATAATATAAATATACATATGATACAATACATTTGACGCAATCACAATTTTAAGTGGCATAATTCAATGCGAATTTCCTTATAAGAGAATTTGTTTAGACCCGTATAAAACTAAAATTAATTTATAAATTAATATTTGAAAAATAAGGGTCATCCATTAGAGGATTAAAATTATATATGTAAGATTTAGTGGTTGAATAAAAAGTATTTTATTTACAATTAAGAAAAAAAATAGAACAGGAATAGGAATTTTATTATATTTCATGCACCTACCAAATACTCTGCACCAAGGGTTGACTGGCAGATAATGCTTTAAGCATTAAGTCCGCCTTTTTCCATTTTTTTTGTGCAATAAGCGTGAATAAAAAAAACAAGATATATAAATATACAGAATAACTGGCCAATAAAAATTTTGGCCATTATGTTTACAAAATTTCCTTATAGACAAATGAAGTGTGGATACACTCCCGGCCCCTGATCAGCAATACGCGTAGGTCGTCGACCCAACAAAGGACCGTTTTCCAAAACCTGTCTCACCCCGCCCGAGCCATATCCACTGATATGACCACGTGTCGCATAATTTATCAGTGGTACAAACATCTCGTTTTCGATTAAATAAATAAACTTGATACTCGGCGCTTGATCAGATGTGTATGCGCGGCGGGTGATCGACCTTAGGATGAACATGACTTGTGTAGTTAATTATTTAACTTTAGATTACGTTTACTCAGTGTTAATTAAATATTTACTTTTAATAATATTTTTGTTCTTTATATATGATCCCCACATAACTTTCTCGAGTTGAAAGTGTCTTATACCAGTCATGCATCATTATTAATAAACTTAATTTTCTGGAATTATAAGAAATAAGAGCGAGGTTAAAGAACATAACTTAATCTTTTTTTTTTTTAAGATACCTTAGGTGATCCACAAATATGGAGTTTTCTTTAGGCCTTATTGCTGTCTATATCTAGGCCACTTTAAAAAAAAATATATTCCAATAACAAAATGGACTTATTTCCAGTATGCATATTTTTAATATCTTACGTCTAATCTAAAATTTATAGAACGATTTCTCACTTTTATATTAACTAATACAATGTCCGACTGTAAAGACTCGCTATCATTATTACTGATAGATCACTTTGTCATAGCTAAGAAAAAACACAAAATTGTTATTACTATTCGTAAACGGTCTAAACTAAATATTTTTACATATTTTGAATCTATACTAATATAATACAGCTGAAGAAATTTTTGTTTTATTGTTCAAACTTTCAAATCTCTAACCTGCAAGTTGAAACGGAGAAATATTTTTTTGTATATAGTGCCAGTCAACAAAGAATGTGCATGAC
>JAOCPS010167292.1:0-14492 GCA_025505425.1 Graphium colonna
CTTTTTCGAAGCTTTACTAAGTTTCTTTCGAAAATATTGGAGTTTCTTATATACGCAGAACGCAGAGAATTCAATCTTTAAAAAGGTCAGCCTCCTGTTTGTTCTTTCTAAAATATTTCGAAAACAATAATATACAACAAAGGTTTATTTTGGCAAGGGACTCGCGATGTTGTGTATTCTGCGGATTGAATTGGACTAAATTTAATCGAACATAAGTAACGATTCTGTTAAGTAATGCCTCGCCTTCACACACGAGTTTGTACTGGCACTCATTGTCATTCAGGTTGTATGCAAGTTACCAACAGTATCCGCATAGCAACGAATGTTAATGATGCGCAAGTCATTAATATGGAGGAGAAATACTGTTGATAGCAAGCACCTTCACGAGACACGAAGTTAACAGGCTAAGCGTCGAAGCGTGCCCCGTCGACAAGGACTATTATGATGCGATCTATGAAAAAGGCCTCACATTTGCATGTTTTTTTAGAATTACCACAGGATGTCATATTGAAAACAAGTGCTGGGCAATATGCCTGTAGCTGGATGGATCCGAATGATCATCTGTTTTTTAGATATGATGAATTAAAACCACAGTGAGTTTTGCAATATAATATTATAATAATTATTTTGGATAAATACTTGAGTACATGCGTTCTTTTCGTAATCTTTAATAATACCCATTGTACGTAGTATCACTTGATGAACCTCAAACATTTTCAGAAAAATCGGTTCAGTAGTTTCGGTCAAATGAAAATATCAAAATGTAGAGTGTTCGCCCTTATTTGCGCTACTAATGAACTGATTTAAAAAAAAATCATCCTTACTAAATGGTCCCACAATTTTTGTACCAAAATCGAATCAGTAGTTTGTTTTTAAAATCAAAATCATGGAGAAGATATGTCCTTTAAGTACTTTAACTTTTAAGGCTTCGGTTTTTGTAATATAATAATATGAATATTAATATGAATGTAGTTAGCGGTAGAAAGGGCGGTATTATGCATATAAGTGCAAAGAAATGAAATAAAATAATAATTAATTGTAATAAATATGTCAAAGATCCATATTCAATGCGTTAAACTTTACTCTCAGTAATTTATTCTGCCGCCGGGACCTGCCCGAAACGGACAATAGCCTTTTCAGGCCATTACAGTTCTTCGAACCCGATTCGGCCTCGAAAACAGATCTATTTGTTTGATAGCATTTAGGGACTCGAACATCGCAGAAAATGTAGAGGTAAACACATCTGTTTCTTTGTTCGTTTAACAGCGTCTTATAACGTCACTTGCGATCTCGCCATTAAAAGGAATGGAGAATGAGAAGCAAATACTAATTTCTATCAGTACGAATCTGTGCTGGTCGCTGAGCGATATTTTTATTGTGTACCTATCGTGCTTGTGAAACTTTTGATTGATTGAAAGTTGTCAACATACATTTCACACGTTTGCATCAAATATTTTGACAATTCTGTTTAACAACGGTCTGTCAGTTTTATTCTCTATTATGAAGTTGCTACGGTAATCACTTTTAATAAGTTCATTTACACAGACGCTTTTCAAAACCGATTTTAAACGCCTTAAAAATGTACTTTCAAAACATATCTTCTCCGTAATTTTGATTTTAGAAACAAACTACTCATCAGATTTAAAAAAAATTGTGGGACCATTTTGGAAGTATACTACCCTATCAGATAAAAAAATATTTTTTAATATCAGCTCATAAGTGGTGGAAATATATGCGAATATTCCTAAATTTGGTTATTTTGATTTAAAAAAAAACAACTTAACCAATTTTAAATGAAATTTTTAGGGGACTATTACTAACATAACCAATTTTAATGAAATTTTTAGGGAACTATTAAGGATATACTCTATCAGACAAAAAAGTTACCGATTTTAAAAAAAGATTTTTTTTTAAAAATCGGTTCATAAATGACAGAGATACGTGGGAACATAAATAAAAAAAGATACGAATTAAGAACCCTCCTTCGTTTTTGAAGTCGGTTATTTAATTATACTACGACCTGTGTGTTTATATTTCGTTATGTTTTGAATTTTATTTACCCTATAATCTGTAAAATGGAACGGTCTATTTGAAATTCATTAAATGATTTGCATTCTATTCTATGATCTATTGCTCACCTATTATAGACTTCTAGCAGATCCTGCATTACGTAAAAAAATTACTGCTATGAAAAGTATTTGTTTTCATTTTAATACATCTTCTGTGTTTATTTTATAATAATTTTTTTTTTAGTTCTTATCGACATATTATTTCATAAAATTATTGAAAGTTACATTAACAAATATTCTTTTCCTGGACAATTTTATTATAAATCATGAATAGAAATCAATAAAAAATATTGAAATTCTATAATTTAAAATAAAACCATAATGAGACTAAAACCAGCAAACCGGCTTCAATTTAAAATACAGTGCAAACTCCATATAACGTCACTCGATTTTCCGACGAACTCCCGTAAGCGTCGACATCCTTTGGCTTTGATTGGTTGAGCTTGCCTTGCATACAATGTTACATTTATTCCATTTAACGACAACTCTCTATAACGTCATAAAATATACAATGCCTTCAGTGTAATATAAGTTTTACCGAGTAAGATATTCAATTTCGCAAATATTAATGCATTTCATCGAAACATAAGGGATTATAAAAATACATCGCTCATCGAGTGGCCTGGTGGAAAATTATGAGTTACCTACATCTTAGGCGTTTATTTCAAATCAAAGTAAAATTTAATCATTATGTAGTACGCATTACGTACATCTTAAATTGCAACCCTGTAAATCGTTTGAATCGTCTGCTGTTAAAATTTTATATAAACTGCAATGAAATCAGCAAAATCATTTAATTTATAAAAATAATTTTTTGTAAACTGTTAATTATTACTAATTTATCACGCATTAATAGCTTATGGGAAGTAATAATGCAGCTTGCACATTAACATCTTCAAAAACATAACATTTCCACGAACGAGAACGCGTGCATTTTTTGAAAGTAAAGTAACAGCCTATTTTCAATTGTCCCACTCTTGAGCAAGGGCCTCCTCTAGAGGTTTCTGTGCATTATTTATTATGGAATAAAAGTAATAAACGGATTTTGTATAACGGACGTTTTAAATCCTATACAGTGCGCAAATTCACATGCCAGACCGAAATTAATTCAGTTAACCTTTATTTATACTCCACTTCAAAAAGGGAGGTTCTCAATTCAGATGTTATTAGGTTTTATTTTATTATGCATGTTCGCAAGTATCTCCGTTATTTGTGAACCAATTTTAAAAATACTTCTTTTGTCTAAAAAAAATACTTCCGTTACGGGGAAATTTATGGGATAAATAATCCCACAAATAGCGGCTTGATATTTTGTTTTTAAATAAAAATAACGTTAAAAATATGTTCTTTAAAATACGCTTTTAAGGCGTTTGTAGTCGGTTTTTCTAGTTTTTTGTGAAAATAATCTTGTTGAATATTATTTTTGGTCCAAATGCTAACGGTGTTGTATGTAAATGTATTTTACGAGGAATAATTATAATATTTTTTATTTAATTCTTACCTATAGCATACCCTTACTTCATGTTAATTGGCGGGTAGTAGAACGGATGTGGGCTGCCCAGGACTGGGATAGTTGGCGTTCATTAGGAGAAGCCTTCGTTCAGCAGTGGATGACAATAAGCTGACGACGACGTAGTCGATGACTCAAAGTAAGAGTATGTCACAGGTGAAAGTATGCATAGCATAAATAATCAGCATTTCTATAACATCATCACTGCACTTGATATTAAAAATAATACGTGAGAAGTTGAAAAACTTACCAAAGGATATGAGGCCACTGTTGAGCATGATAAGTTTCATGCTGTTGGGTATTGAGACCAGGCTGTTTGTCCCAGAGGTCCGCATGTCCTTCTTCTTTGCCTTCTTTTCCAGATCATATCTGGGAGCTGACCGGGAGCGGTATTTCCTTTGGCTGGTCGCCACCGACGTCCCGCGTTGGCCCGTTCGCGACGACATTTTTGCTCCACAAATTCCTAATTTATGAATCTACAGCGACGGAAGTGTCTGGTGTGGTTAATGCATCGCCACCATTTTATTATCAGTATACGATAGAGTTTACGATCAATAAATTTCACGTTCAAGGAACAAAAGATACACGGTAGAATTAATAATACATATAGCTATATAAACAATGTATAGTGTTTACAAAATTTACTTTACACCACTGAATTGAGTTGACGCGCCGAGCACTATTTGTTTCTCTGTTTTATTCACACGATGCCATAACACAAGGAAGATATTTAGTTGACAGCTTTTAGTTTTGCATAATATCACGAACTGGCACCTGAAACAAACGGAAAACATTTTATTATATTATCTTTTTTATATCTTTTGTATCAAAAATATTCAAAATAAATATTTTTTTACAGAATGTGCCTTTAAAACGGTAAGTGTAATAACATAAAAACAGTGCGATGTGTTGATCAGTGCAGGAGATAAAGTAATACTCAATATAATTAGGGTAATTAATATTTAAAATTTGTTTGCAACAGATTATCAGTTACTTTAAAATTAGACTCAGTAAATGATGAATTACTTAACTACGTAACGGTACCCCCGTTGTGTAAAAAAAGTAATTAATCATCACGCAGTTTGACATGCAGTGTGTTCCATTAATATTAATTAAATCTCCATCTCAAAGTATAACATAACTTTTTATACTATTCCAATAATTAAATATACTGTGAATAAATGTTTTGAAAACTCTACTTAATCTTTTTTATTAAAGAACATAAATGAATAGGTTGAATATTAAACAGTGACAAAGCTTAGGAGTCTGTTTGTTTGCTTGAACGTGAAGAAGTTCACTTGCTTCTTACGGCGTACGTCAACAATACCAGCAGATTTGGCAGCGATTCATACCATTAATAATGCCGTATATACCAATCCATATTTCGTGTGAAGGGAAACTTACGAATGTTTGACCGATATGTTTATGCCTACGGGAATTACGTGTTCGTTCCCCCTAAAAAGTTTCTCCTAGCTTTATTTTTCGGATTGGATTAACGTAAGTAACATTATACGTCTACGTTGGTGTGTATTGTTCTGGTTATTGGTACTTTAAAAGCATCATCATCATAAAGATATATTTTGGAAAACAATATTTTTTAATAAAGAAGAAGAAATTTTTTAACATTTATTTGCATTATAAATGCAGAATATATTATTTACATAATAAATGCGGTCCTGTAGTGATAATTGCTGCAAGGAATGACAGCGCCGGAACGTTTATCTATTTTCTCAACTTTCTACCATTTTTATAAGTAAAAGTAGATCACACTGACCTCTGTGAATGATGTTAACTACAATACACTGAAATCATAACACGATTCAAATTTGTTATAAGAAAATAAATTAATGGCAAAATAAGTACTTATAATTCAAGTAAGCCGTTGAAATATTAAACAGTTCAGATTATAAAAAAATGTTTCTTTTATATCGCATTAAGTTGTGGAGGTCAGATGCCAGTAGCTCAATGAACAAACTGATATTGCGGTTATATTTAATCGGGTTAAAATCCGACTTCTGAGTAATTTGGGAATAAGACTTGGCGAAAAACCAAAACGTAAAGTCTAAATGATTTTACGTAATAACCATTATATTTTTATTCCACTCCTATGGTTGATACTGATGAAAAAACAAAAAAAACAAAAACTTTTGAAATCGTGTAATTGACCCATTCCGGCGGAATTGGTCGGCATACACGTGTTCAGAAGAATTATATATATATTAAGATATGCAATAATTTTGTCTTAAAATTATTTCATCATAACGCAGTTGTATCGTATATAATTACTTTATTAAATTATTTTTTTTATGCAAATGATGACAAACGAGCAGGCGGTTCACCTGATGATAAGTGATCCCTTCGCCCATGGATACGTTAAACATCCAGAGTTGTTTGGGCGTTCTCAATCTAGGAAATTGGATAAGAGGGAACATATTAAGGATTAGGATATGAAAGGAGAGGGACAACAAGAGGGAAGGAATGGTCATCCGGCTATCCAGAAAGTCATGCATATTTTATTTTATACCGACGTTGTTCAGGGCGGTGATACTTCTCCGGACATGACCGTATAAGCGCAGCAAAAACTGTGAAAGGATGATATAGTCTACCACCTTCGACATCATCAACTCAATATAATTTACAGATATCACATACACGCTGATCTACTTTTATTAAGAAAAATTGGTAGAAAATTAAAAAAAAAATATTTTATTATATTATATTAGCCGGCGATGTTATTACTTGCAGTAAGTACTTTTACACTATCGTATTTATTACGTATATAATAATGTTTAAAAATAAATAAAGGCATTAAACATTTTCTTCCTCTTTAAAAAATATTGCATTCTGAATAAATCTTTATGATGATGATGCTAAAAATACCAATAACTTAAACAATATGCACCAACGTAGACGTATAAAGATACGTTAATTCAATCCGAAAAATAAAGCTAAAAGAAGCTTTTAAGGGAAAACGAACACGTTTTTCCCGTAGGCATAAATACATCAGTCAAACAGTTGGAAGTTTCCCTTCGCACGAAATGCGGATTGGAATATACGGCATTATTAATGGCATGGATCGTTGCCATATCTGCCCGTATTATTAACGGTCAACGTTAGAGGCACGTGAAGTTTGCAACATATGGAAACCAATACCGGAAACGTACCGTTATAATAACTGCTATTCTAAGTAAATATTTTCCTTCTCCCTTTATTTGATTATTGCAGATTTAGTTCCCGTTTTATCAAATATACAGTTTTTTTCTTCCTGATAGCCTTATTCCCAAAATACTAAGCATCAGCATCTAATGCAACAAAATATAACCAAAACATCAGTTTTTACACGAGCGACTGGCACTTCTGAACGAATGTTAGAGAATTTTAAAGGAATGGCTCTTACCACTAGGCTTATTTTTTATCATTTTCGTGTACTCACTGACTTAAAACTATTTATAATATCATTTATTTAATTATTTTTGTAATGTAATGCTAGCTTTTTTATGCAAGTACACGGTCATAATTTTTAATGAAACAACAAACAACTTTACATATTTTTAAATAAAGTATAATTGAAATTTTTGTTATTTGTTCTTAAGCCAAAGGGGCAATTGCTTTTAACACAGTTTTTAACTATCATGGGATACAGGGCTTCGAATGATGTATATTCTGTAATTCTTTGTACCAATAAACAATTTTTATTATTATTAACCATATTTTGCCTAATAGTTATTCGAGTCTTCGCAAATATAAATTTTCGGTGTTTTGCTGAATGGTGAATATCTAATTCAGCTTTTGAAATAAATGGTACTTCACCCGCGGTATAAAGTCAACAAGTTTAAATTTTGGAAAAAGCAATGGTCGGTAGGAGCAAGGTCTGGTGAGAATGGCGGATAAGGGAGAGTTTGCAACCATAGCTATTTCACCTTGGAGACTGTCTATTGCGCAATATGGGGTCGCGTATTGTCGTGAAGGAGCAGTGGGGATGATCGATTGACAAAGCTGATTGAAGATGTGCAAGCTCCTCCATTATTATCTCCAGTTCTTCATAGTACACATCTACAGTAATGCTCACGTTTTGGAAAAATCTGCGGTGAATCATACCCGTACTAGACCACCAAACAGTGACCATCACCTTTTGAGGGGTAATTTTTGGTTTAGCCTTTGGTGCTGAACTAGGATCTAACCAACTTGCTGAGTGTTTTCGATTGTCGATAAAAATCTATATTTCATCGCACGTAACCATTCGATTCAAAATTCCTTCATTTATTTGCCTGCTGCAGCGCGAGGCAGTTCTCGGCGCATACATTGCGCTGGCAATCATTAAGTTCGTAGGACACCCATATATCAAGCTTTTTTACCTTGCCAATTTGTCACAATTGAATCAATATTGTTTTGATGCTGACATCAAAAGCTGCTGCTAGGTCAGCTGTAGATTGAGTTGCGTCAGTTTCCACAATTGCCTTTAATTCATCATTGTTGACCAAAGTCTCCGGACGACCACGAGCTTCACTTTTCAAGTCAAATTGTCCAGAACGGAACCGGGAAAACCGATAACGGATTGCGCTTTCGTTTGTACAGTTCTCTTCGTAACCGTTTTTGATGTTAAGTATCGTTTATGTTGCCTTAGCGCCACGACGGAACTCATATTATCCATTAGGACGAACATTGTTCAAATGTTATGAAAATGCATTAATGAGTAAACAACACAACATTAATAAGTAAACAAAAGATTGAGTTTTTAAATACAATGTCATGTCTTTAAAGCAAAATTAATTTGAACACCTGATAAGGGGTAAGTTTTCCCTTTTAAAAAATATGTTTATCAATTCTCAACTGATTGTTAACCTATTAAAATGGCAGAAGACCGGATTACATAATAACGTCGCCCTAATACCTAAGAATGACTACAGATGCTGCAAAGCATTCACAAGCTGGGCTTTAATAATAAGAAGGTTTAGCTTAAGAGGTGCTTGCCGCGGACATATTTCAAAAGAGAGTATTTTAAAACTAAAACTCAAAACTGTAATATGATAATGTATGAAAATGGGGTATGGCTTTCTGAAAAATATGAATTTTGTCCGTAAGGACGCAAAACAATTGTAATATTCACCACCAACTTCACCTTGATAATTGTTAACACAAGTTTTGTTTTTAGAGTAAATGTTACTAAATAGAGTAACATCAAAAATCAAAAGAAAATTTATCAATTGTATATCTTTGGACGTTTGATGACGTGCCTACTTGTGAGTGCCTTTTCTAGTTCTATCTTACGATCCCGCGGAGAAGCTAAGCCCCACGGCCGACCGGTGAGGAACGGCCGACCGAGAGGGCCGCTCAAGGTTGGCTCGTGAAGTTTGCCTTCAATGCGTGCTGAAGGGGTTGCGGGGTCAGGTGTTTGGTGGATGCGCCTGCCTCGCCCATGGCCAGTTTAGGCCAGGATAAATGGCCCTGAAATTTCTGCCAGTATCCCCTGAACTTTGAAACAAAGGGAGAACACGAATGTCGGTAGATCGTAGGCTTCTCTCCCTATCCCTCGTAACTTGGTGGTGCCACAATGCCGGCGGATATGGCGTGGATGGGCCGCACGGGGTGGATTTCAGTTCTCCCACCGGGATTGGGATGCTTGTTGTTCAACCCAGTTGCCAAAGCCTTGGGTACTTAATCGGGGGTATATCACCCATAACAAAGAGGCCGTGTAGGCAGACGCACTCGTTGTTCTAACGCACCTTGCCTGGAGGGAAAGAGGAGTTGTCCTCGCGGAAGGGCTACTTAAGCGACTAGCGCGTGTGGGGTCGTGAAAGTGTGTGAAAGCGTTCCCGTGGTCTTGCCGATATGCACCAAGGTTAAACAACGTTGGGGTTTTAATCAGTCAGAGTCCGACATAACTAAAAAAAATATGCGTTTTCTGCATTTCCTCCACGTAACAATAGGCGTATGGCAGTTTTGGTAATCTTTTTGTTACGGCATTGTAGGGCAGGATTAACTTTCAATATAAATTTTATACAGTAAGATCTGGTCTATGTTATTATTAATTTTGTCAGTTTGAAATACATGATAAGGCTAGTTTTTTAGTTATAAAATCGAATGCATGAGCTGCACAATGAAGTACGCAATAATGACATTACTGGCACGTCAAAACATTTACAAGCCTCAGCGTCACGCTAATAGGCAAATGTATTCAATTTGCTGTTCAGCTTGGACATTAATTTGTGTAACAATTTAATTTTGAGTGCATCAACAATGTTTTATACGTTTTGTAAATTTGTATATTTACATATTTTTGAAACAACAATAATAAAAAATACTAACTTACGGCCTAAAAGAAGTGTAGAGTTATATTTAAAGTATTTAAAATTAAAAATTCAGTCTCTTATCTTATGTGAAGCTTTTATTTAATTCATTCGTAGTATTTTTAATAATGGAATAGTATAAAAATGAAATGTTATGTTTAAAGATAGGGATGTAATTAATTCTAATGGAACACGCTCCGTGTGAACCTCCGAGGTTATTAATTCCTTTTTTCATATTATGGAGTTGCCATTACGTAGTAAGTAATACATAATTCACTAAATCTCATTATTCTCTAGTAACTAATAATGAATTTGTTGATATCACTTTTTTTACATATCTGCTCTGCAGGGGACTCATCATAGCCCTTGGGGATTCAAAATTTCAAATTATATCCAATACTACAAATAATATTTTTATAGAAAGGAAGACAAACGAAGAGACGGTTCAACTAACGGTTCAACGGTAAGCGTTCCCGTAGCCCATCTACACAAGAAACATTCGGATAGTCGCGAGCACATTGTCAATCTGGGAAATTGGATAGAATAGGTTTATGGACAGGATTGGGTTAGGGTTAAGGATTTCGAGGGAAAAGGAGTGGAAAAATAAAAGGGTAGACATGGCCATCCGGCATCCCCAAAAGTCATGCATATTATTATATATTTATTTTATGTCGACTTTGAAAACGTAATATAAACAATATTTTTTGTGGATTTGTTTAAACTTGAAATATCTGTTATAAGAACCAATACGAATACCAATACATTGTTTTGTCATCAAACTATGTGTACCAATCGTCACGGTATCTCGCCATTACGTTGCATACTGACACGTGACACTTCAAAAATAACTAGAGTTATATTCGAAACCTAACTGAAAATAATAGCAAGTAGGGAGCATAATAATGTTCCGTATTTCATTTCATTTGTAATGTCCCGTATTTCTTTGATCTTTTTCTTTGTAAACGTAAGTATTTTCAAACATACAAGTGACTGGTTAGTCATTTTCAATACTTTAAGACATATAACGTGGGAACCATATAAGAAGAATAAAAATATTATTAAAAATAAATATTGATTCACCACTGAGTTAACACAATCTAAAGGTCTTAACTTAAGAAAATGATTACATGATTAATGTTCATCCAAGCGGACACCGCGTGGCCGGAGTGAGACGGAAGGCGAAGGGGCGGGTCGACGGTCTCGCGCGTATCAGCTGATCACAGCCTCTACACTTCATTCGTTTATTGAAAATTTTGAATACAAACCTAATTTTGTTACATTAATATGATGACAATCGAGTACCGAGTACTCTCCTTTAATATCGTGGGCGATTCATCAACCACCCTGTATACATTTGTATAAACATAACTAAATAATTAAAAATCAGTCTGACTTAAGGTTATGTTAAAAGCTAAGTTTAGCGTTATTGCTTAATTTAAGCTGATGCTTTTAAAATACCAATAACGAATAACAAAACCGAGTACATACATAACGTTACTCCAATCTGAAAAATAAAGCTAAAACCAACTTTAAGGAATTCCAGTAAACATGAACATATCAGTCAAACAGTTGGAAGTTTCCCTTCGTACCAAATGGCATATACGGGAATACTTTTTATTGCTTTATGTAGAATGTTTTTTTACATAAAAGTACATTTAAAATAGGATATTTCTTTTAATTATGCAAATTACATCAGGTTCTCCATTAACAGTATTTTTAAAAAGACGATACAGAAGGCGTTTCATTTTTTAAGTGGTTTTATTTTTAACTCGCTTTATCTACTTACCCCTCTATTGCCATATATAAACACTTCTAATAATGTAATATATTGGCAATGTTTTGATATAAGCTTAATAGCATCATAAAATGTAGCTAGTTACTACATTTCCGCTAAATTACTGTCTAATAACTATAATCTATCTGATATTGACTTGTTATTTACCATGCCCATAAACGGACTATATGTATTCGCAGAAGTTTATCAGCTTACATCTGGCGACGATATTGCGAATAGAATGAAAACTGGATTAATGTTGCAGATAGAAGTAAACTTCATTTTCCCGCCCCTTTCCCGTCCTAATCCTTAATATATTCTCAACACGACCTATCCACTAAACTTGTTTTATTAAATTTCCTAGGTTGGCAATGCACACCCAAATCACTAAACACCAGGTGTACTATCTACTTATCCTTTCCATTCCATAAAAAATACAAATCTTTATTCAAAAATGGACCCGAATATAAAGGTAACTTAGAACACAAACTACGTTAGATATCGGATATTTTTGCTATGGTATGAACACGAAACACACGAAATACCAGAATAAAATATGAATTGGAATATGTTAAAGGTAATCTATACAAATTTTCATATAAAATCAATATCCATGAAGGCAGTAACAATTGTGCGTTATACTGCATGATAACCAATATTGACTGTAAAACTTAATGGTAGTGCAATAACCGAAGTTATAAAAGATAACGGAATTTTCAAAGACTGATGGATACCATAGCCATCATAAACTGGAACAGCAGTAAGTAATGTCCATCTGGTGTCATAAATACTGAGTTTTCTCTGTTAGCTTAAAAGGTTCTTTGAAAACCAAAACACACAATTGTAATATGATGAAATATGAAAATGAGTTCTGGGTTTCGGGAAAAGATAAATTCTGCTCGTTAGGACGTAAAACATAAGTAAAATACCCCCCCGTCCCCCAACTTCAACTTGAATCTTGGTTGGAAACACAATTTTTGTTTCAGCCATTAATGCTAGAAACAAAAATTGTTTGTTTCTTAAAAGAGAACAGTGTTATATAAAACATTCCTGAAGAAATAAAAGATAAATTATCTATAGCTTTGGCCTTTTGACGACGCGCCTCTTTGTGAGTGCATTTTTTTGTTCTGTCTTCCTGTGAAATTTAAGAGAAATCCAACCGTAATCGCTGATGAAGTGTATAATGAATTGTTTGGAAATTGTTGTACTCTTTTTTATACATCATAGTGCGATAGAAGAAACTTTCCTTTATCCTAATATGTTATTGTTTGTTGATTATTAGATAATTCTTATTTATCAATTTGTAATGAAAGCAATGCAGTTTAGATGTAATATTAGTCTTTAAGTTACCACATCGTTTATTATTAATGTATATGAATCATGGTCTAAAATAAAGAACAAATAAATTTATACTTCATATCTGAAATGATATAATCAAGATAATCACCAATGATCTTGTCTTAGTTATTATTAATATTGTCAATTTCAAAATATCTGATAGGGCTAGGTTTTACTTTATAATCCAATGTATGAGATGCACGATAAAGTTCGCAATAACGACATTACTGGCACGCTAAAACATTCACAAGACCTCATGCACCACGCTAATAGGCACCATAGTTCAGATTGATGTACAGCATGGACATTTAATTTCGAAACAAATTAATTCTTATTGCAACAAGAATGTTTTATTAAGAAAATATAAAATTAATAAAATATAACAAAACTCATTTTTATATAACAATTTGAATACAGTCAGAAAATGTATAATATTCAATCCAATAATTTATGTGGAGCTTCATTCAATTCATCAACAGAATATTTAATTAATGGAAAAGTATAAAAATAAATGTTATGTTTGAATACAGAGATTTGATTAATTCTGATGGAACACGCTCTATGTCAAACTCCGAGATGATTATATTCTTTTTTAGTAGTTTACTTAACTCGTATTACGCGTACTCAGACCTATTAATCTCAAGTTATTGGTGATTAATTTATTAATATCAGATCAAATCTACTGTGCAGTGAGTGAAAAAACTACTTCTCATTTTATAAGGTTCTTTTCTTTGTTATGCTTGCGTGACATAGACGATATATTATTATTTCTAAAGCTTAAGCGAATATTGTAAATTTAAAATTAAACAACTTTATGAATTTTATGGCAAATTATTTATAAATTTTATCACCCGATGTTTCAAACCGTTTATAGCGTTCATGGTCATGGGTGGGACTAGTCGTTGAATTAAACCGAAAAATAAAGAGATTTTCAATTCGGACCATCATTTATGAACTGATGTCAATTTTTTTAATTTCATTGGTTCAATCTGGCAATACATTATTATTGCCAAATTAGACCAATGAAAATTTTTCACCAAGTTGTAAATATTGAAATTATAAAACTACTTTGTTCAAACAGAACTTTAAACAGGTTGAACTTTAAGTAATAGGTTCGTTTGATAATGCTGTGATTTTAATATGTACATATATAATATTGTAAACAAAATATGTATGAAAAGTCTATTTTGCATTACTACGTTAAGATAATATTTATGTTAGCACTTTAGGTATATTGCGAAGGTAATTCCCAACCATACATATCACTAACGCTCGGTTATTTTTCGTTATATTCTTTGTTTGTGAAAATCATAAAAACATTTTTCTCTTTACATTGTAATTTTTATGTAAATAATTTGAATCAAAATTGAATTTCATGTTAATTGATTGAAATTCAGCATTTTAAATTAATGATACTTACATACGCGGTTTCTGTAGGTGCTGTATTAGTACTCTAAGCGTCAATTGTTTGTATGAAATTGTATCGGCAATGCTGGCTGTATTTTAATGGTGAT
>JAOCPS010167401.1:0-14490 GCA_025505425.1 Graphium colonna
ATTAAGATGACCGGCTGTCGCAGTTACTAGACCTTTGGCTCTCCGTCGCGGGTTATGAGTTTGATTCGCACTAGGAATAATTGTTTCAGATCTGGGTGTTTTTGTATATAAATGCAATAGATCTTACAGTGCAGGTACCGTTTATAAAAAATAACAAACTACTACATTAATTGTTGGTTTCTAACCCGCGCTGGCCTACCTCCACTCTAACCATACAGTGATACCTGAACTAACCCACTTTATATCATACGCTTCCTTCAAGCTCCAATCTTGCCCCATTCGCTGGAGGTAATCCAAACAACACAGTAGATGCACCTTTCACGCGCCTGTCATTTTGAGATGGTCTAACGTAGGATACATAAGTCTAAAATGGGAAGACGCCTTCATTTTAGGGCTTACGACTTTCCTTAAAATCAGCCAAAAATAGCTTTTCCTCTTATTTTATTGCAAGCGTCTAGGGCTACATTAGAATTCAACCTATAACAGTTTTTTTTTTGTTTTAGGTCGGCATTAATGTATTTGAAATATAAATTTTGTATTTTGGCCAAGGAGTGATAGGCTCAATAAGATGTCAATTTTCGTCCTCGTGGAATATCATATAACAATATACGAACAAAAAATGTGCCCAACTCTACTTGTGACTCGCTTCTGAGGAAAGGTTACTGATTGGTTGAAATAAAAGATTCTATATAACAATTGTATTTATTATTCATTTAATCGATAATTCAATATGTTCAATTGCAAAATAATTTCGTCTAAAGAAAATATCGCTCCGTTCAATTTCACCAAACTCGCACTTTTGCAGATCGGATATTGAAATTCTATTCACTACTATGATTTGTTCCATTATGATTACGTTTTATATTGTACATGTGTGACGGTTATACCAAACTTGTCGTTAAAGTTTTAATTTAATAGAAATTTAAAAAATGTAGTTTCTAAAACAACTATGATTTAAAGTGTAGTTTAGATTTTAAATAAATTAAAAAAAATCGAAATTATAAAAAATAAATTTTACTATATGTATTGAGATATAATTTATAGAAAATTCAATAAAATATGGTGGATAGATGGCAAAAAAATTTAAAATAAACTTTATAAAGTGCATAAAATTACAGATGGATTTATATGCTGTATTCCCTCACACTATTTCAGAAATCCATATTCGCGCAATCACAATTTTGCATTATTCATGAAACATCTACATTTGAGATAAGCTTATTGAATGTGTCTCACTATGTTATGATGTCATATTCCTTTGTTATCGCCAATAGCTAGGCAACTCGTAAACACCTTTTGTCTTTGAAGATGCAAACAAGCAGGTATGCCTTAAAAATTAGGTCTAAACTTCACCGGCTCACTATATTCAATAGTAGCCAAAGAAGAAAAAAATACTATATCCGTACACTGTTACGGTCAGTGCGCTTAGTTGCATATGATAGAAACTCCCTCCAAACTCAAGCTTGAATATGGTACAAACTGCTTTGATCTTCTAGTAACGGATCTTTTCAATATATGCTGAAGCGCAAGTTGAATAATTTAAAAACAATATTTTCGTCGTTGGTTGCGTGGTTTGTATGAAAAGACTTGAGAATATTTAAAGTAAAGTCCTGGTACAATTAGTTTCATCTTAAGGTAACAATTTCTGATAAAGCTTGGTAACATGTAGCACACGTATTTGCAATAATAACTTTTGTTAGTGCTAATAAAACAAACAAGCACAACTTATTTAACCTGATGTAATTGTCCTTATATAAATGTGCCTTATGTTATTAACATATTATGAAATTCAACATTTAAAATACGCATACTCGTATAATATTCATTTGTAAAATAAAGAACAGTTTAATAAAATACATTTCCATGAAAACTCTCTTGAATAATTGATTATCCATGTTTCAATACCTCTACTGCAAAAGTATTAAAGATAAAATAGATACAGTTTCTTTTACCGAATTTATTTTTAATTCATCCAAGTAAAATATTGCTTTCGGGATCAAATCATTAGTGTATTTTTCTTTAGAGCAAATGTTATTTTCTATAGCACGAATTACTGGATCGTTTACAGAAGTTACTTCTTATTTCCGATGAATTGAATTAATCGTGTGAATAATCTTTTCATCTCTTGTGTTGGTTATTTAAAAAACACAGAGGCGACTTTTGCATGACCGTCTAATCCATAGATTATCTCAATTTTTAAAACAATCGCGTAATCAATCTTACTGCTCTATTGCCCTAGTTATAATTATAAATAACAAGACACAAGACAAGTAGGTGGTAGAGCATAACAACTTTTCACAGCTTTTGCTGCACTTCTACGACCGTGCTCGCCCGGGGAAGTACCATCGCCCTTTATAAAGTTGGCATTAAATAAAAAGCGGCAAAAATAAAAGAATAGGGTAGACATGGTCATGCATACTTTATGCATGACCAAATCTACCCTTTTCTTTTCCTATTCCTATCCAGCCCAAATCCTTGATCCCGACCCCATCCTATCCAATAAACCTATTATATTCGATCCCCAGGTTGAGAACGCACTCGCAACTCTCCGGACTGCGTGTATCTATGGACGACGTGATCGCTTACCATCAGGTGAAACGTCCGCTCGTTTGTCTTCCTTTCCATAAAAAAAAGACACAATTTTTTTGTTCCTCCGCGGGATTCAAACTTGTGTAACTGTTGTGAGTTTCACGCATAGAAAAACATACCGATTTCCAATTCCCTTACCTTATGCATAATAAATGAAGCAACCCACTCATGATATCGTGTTGATATCTACAAATTATGTTAATTATTAAATTTTGCCAAACAACGTTAATATTAATGTTATTTATTTTTGTTCAAACATAATATTATCATTTTATTAATAATAACTTAAATTGCGGCTGACCTCGAAAGACTTTTAAAAAACAATTAACTTTTTAAAAGTCGTTTAAGGTAATTAATTGTTGGATTGAACACGGTTGTTGCAGAATGAATGGTCATTTTAATGCTGGTTAGTAAGTCTCGATACAAAAAGAAGAAGATCACCCGTGTGATATAATGATCACTAGAATCAGCATATCACACGGGTTATCTTTATTGCGGAACTCTACTTAACTCGATAGTATAAATAAAGAAACAATGTTAACTAAACGTTTTCTCGGAAATTAAATAAAAATTATTCGTATAGTTATTGTTTAAATCACTTTACTTTTATTTTTCTGTAATAAAAAGTGTAAGTACTGGATTTCAGCTAAGTTCGTCCCCCTTAAGATTTATTGGTTTTACTGTGGTATTTGGTGAGTTGGGCATTATTTTGGGTAAATGGATTACCGGCCGCTTCAGGTTAGTTATTTCCTTTCCCTGAGCCTCGTGTCTTTTCAGGATATGATCCTGTGAAAAAGAAACAGGTTGCAATATTTGTTGGAATCGCAAAAATTGATTCATCAAAAAAAGTTTTTATTGCATTCTACATATTTATAAAAGATTATGTAAACGTCATGTAGACAAATCAAAATTCATACTTTTATACTTTAATTTAAATTTCCGTTTTCAAAATGAAATCAATGAAGCGTAATGACGTGAACAAAATATAGAAATTATTACCATATAATTTTGATAATGCTCAAAACATTTTGGTACCACTTTGGGCATTGTTCTTTTGTCCTCACAGCGCACAAACAAATTTCACTTGAAATACTCACCTTTAAGTTTTTGCACTTAGGCCCGCACAATTGTTGCAGGTTGAAGTTGAGCATGGACGCAAGTCGGTCGACGAGCTCGGCTCGCAAGAACGGCTCCTTGATTTCCACAGTCAAGTATTCCAACATATCGACCGTTTCTCTGGAAAATGTTAGTCAATTATGTCACTAATTGTTCGAGTAAGTCTTAAACCCATTTAATTAATCCAGCAATAAAACAAAGAAAACATTACAAAAAATTTATACAAGTAGATCAAAAATCGAAATAAACAGGAATACGCACATATAAATCATATACAGATCGCAACATAGTTCTTATTCTAACTTGGGATAGAATGCTAGATTATTTAGGTCTTCAGCTCAGTATCATGTTGGCTACAGTCAACGCTGGTATTCTGCCGACACCTTTGATAAACTCTCATGACGTTAAAAAATTTTCAAAATTGTTCATGATGTAAACGATAACATAATAAAAACAGGAAACAAAGCCAATGACAACAACTTATAATAAAATATAAAATACCATATTACGCGGTAGAGTTAGGGTGAATAAAAATACTTAAGTTATATGCTCATTTGTATCAAACTATTTTCATTTTATATTTAAATTATATACATTTTCAAATTATTTATAGTATCAATACGACGTCGTGCATCAATTATTAAATCTATCATTAAGTTATTTAATCAATCATTCTTTTGCGTTTCTAATAAGAAAAGTTTTAACTTCTTTGCAAATTAGAGTTAGCACGAAAACACATTAAATTTATGTATATTTGTATGTGAAACTGCCGTGACCCAGTTGTTATGGGCTCTTGCAAACTGCTGAGGTCGTGGTCGTGGGTTCAAACCCCGCAGAGGGAAGCAATGACTTTTGTGTTTTTGTTCCATACTTAAGGGATGATCACTCATTTATTATGATTATCAAAAAAATAGAATGATCTATGCTTCGGATGGAAATGTAAAAAATCGGTTCCGGTTATAAATAACACCTTTGACAGATGTTGAAAGATGTCAGTTCTTTTAAAATAAAACAAAATTTACGTATCACTTAAGGATGCGAGATTAGATGCCAGTAAATAAAAAATAAAAGAAATCGCTAGTTGAACGGTTAAACGTATTCCTAAATAACATAATATGTCGATAGTTTAGGATACGAAAGATCTTATTTCGATGATCTATGGTAGCATTGCAAAACAATGATGAGGGGTTTGAATAAAAATACAAAAGTATATAATATATTTTATAACAATTACCTGGCCAGAGTGAGATAGGAGCGGCATTGACGTTCATCCTGCGCTAGAGCACGCGCCCTAGCTTCGTTCCCGGTTCCGCCCTCCTGCGCTTCGTGGATGCGTTTCAGGTACTAGAAATTAAATTGTTTAAAAATTAATACTACTTCAACGTGAAACTACAATGAATTTGGCCACACAATGTATACATATATTAATACATGAAGTATATTCTTTCTGTGCGAGTGTCTGGCTTTTGTGGTTAATATTTAGGTGGAGACATATCTACTCAGTCTAGGTGTTAATAATATTAAATATTCCACAAATATCTTTTTTTTTTTGTAAAATAAATCTTTTGTAACTAAGAAAACATCTTTTTTTATCAATTGTTATACTTCTTTTGGCGCGTTAGGGAAACATTATGAGAGTAAATTTTTACGATGCGCGCACACCATTATAAAGTTAGCTAGTCAACATGTCATGTCGTCATTTGTCATGAAGTGCACTGTCATCTATATGAAATATAACAATGTCCCAGCAACATCGACTCTGTAACAATAACTAGTATTTCAAACATACTTCACTAGATGGCGCTATCTGCGCCATCTAGTGAAGTATATTTGGTATATTGCATATTAATATTTTGTTCTATCGCGAGATTGATAAATACAATTGAATAAGGAATAGGCATGGGCGTTATCGTTTTATTTTTCAATATCAAAAACATAACGGATATTTAGTTTTGATATCGATATCAACCGTTTTCAAATATCGGTATAAAATATTACCGTTATACTTGTTACCAGTTACCACAGGTTGCAAACTGTTATAATATGACAAAGAAAAACCTCGATAGAAATACACAAAAAAAAAATTATAAATCGTTTTCAAATTTGACTTTAAGTTCAAATCCAAATGCGGTAGATTTTTATACCGGCTATAACGTATACGAGCCTTTATTCGTAAATAGTAATTTCACTGTATTTAATAGTTAATTTCAATATAATTAAAGGTATATCTTAGCCACAACAACGCGTGAAAGGGTTTGCCAATAATATTATGAATTAGTAAAAAACGAGTTCGTATGTCACTCGCCATAACATGTTTTGTTTCCATAGGTTATCGATAACGTAATTGTCTTCCTAATTCGAACCTAAGATATTTAAAATAAAACATTTAAAAATAAGTGTTATGTTGTAAGGTATAAAGTTGTTATTAGTCTAAAATCATGATAACGAAAACGAACTAACCAATACCGTAACCGCCCCATCTCTTTGCGTTATACTTAAGCAACTATGCGTCGTTAGAAAGGGATAGGTGGTACCACTAACGGTATATCGGTACCGGCATCGTTTCTTTTAGGATTGGTTACTAACTACGTTACGATAGTTTTTGTGAAAACGGATATCAAAGTTTTTTTGTTCATATCGACAACTAACGACATGTACCCGTAACCGTTTTCAGCTACGTTTTGATATATCGGGCACATCTCTAATAAGGAACGGTTTGTCGTAATCATGATCAGCAATATGTACTTATGCATATTTTATTATGTATAAAAAATCTGTGTACATATAACTTTGGGTAAGAAAGAATGCAGAACTACAATTCGAAAAACATATTATATGCTTCTTCGGTACAAATAATGGCACAAAACTACACTAAGCGATATAAACTATATTTGTTTTATTTAGCAAATTGACTAAGCCCAGCATAGTTTTGTACCAGTATTAAAAATATCGTTGTTGAAATAATTGTATTATATAGTAAAAAGTATGCATTGCTCACCGTAAGACATTCGTCAAGCAGGAAAGTCGTGTCGTTCATCAGCATGTTGATAAATTTGACAAATTGACGACCCGAACGGGATTCCTTGACGATAGCCTAAAATAATACAACATGCATGTAAAAAACTATTATAAAAATCATGATATTTGAAAAATATCCGTGGCTTTGCTCTTGCAAACACCATTTTAAATAAATTTTTCTTCTTCCTCCTAGCTTCATTCCCAAATTACTTGAGTTCGGCTTCTAATCCAACCAAATATTACCTCAATGTTAAGTTTTTATACAGAGCGATTGGCATCTGACCTCACTGATAAACTGAATCCGAAGGATGGATTAGTTGTCACGATATCTGAAGGCGCCGACATCCTTTAACGATTGCCAAAGGTGTTCTTGACAACGGGGACCTACTTTTTACATGCCCATCTGACGCATGGATAATTTTTATTTTCAGGCAATCGGGCGGCTAGTCCGCAAAGTCCTGACCCAATCAAGAAACAACAACACAAAGCCGACGACCTCTGGTTTGTAAAGCGAGCGCCCATTCCATTAGGCTACGGAGACGATTATATTTTAAATAAATTCAAATTATTTTTTTCAAACGCTTTTATAGATGTATAGCGCTCTTAAAGACGAATCACTCGAGCCCCAACTCCAGCTCAAGCATCAGATCGGTTCCATTTCAGCTCGATCGGAAACCGGGAAGTGGGTCAAATTTAACTTGCAGGATTCCATTGCACAGACCACGGGACAGGTAAAAGTAAGTAAAAACGGGATACTATTTTATACTTGCACGGTATAAGATAGAACACTTTATATTGGAAGTGGAAAGCATTTCCACTCCTTCCTTTTTCCAACGTTAAATATGTTTTCATCTATATTTCTACACCTATTCGTTCAAATGATGCCAAGTGACAATACACCAACAACTCTAAAAATGTGATTGCCATCTATTTGCTCTGGTTATCGATAATATACTGATATCTTTTTATATTTAAAGCACTATATGCAAGTCTAATTTAACAACAGGTGGCAGAGCTTAACATTCTTCCACAGCTTTTGCTGCACTTCTGCAGCCGCAATCGCGCCCTTTATTAAGTAGGCAAAAATAAACTATGCATGATTGTGGGGAATGCCGCCATGTCTACCCTTTTCTTTCCGCACTTTTTCCCTCCCAAGTATCAATCCCGGCCCCATGTTGACAGTGGACTCGCAACTCTCCGGATGCTGCGTGTGTATGGGAGACGAGATCTTGACGTGATCAGGTGAACCATCTGCTCGTATGTCTTCCTTCTCATAAAAAAAACAGCCAGATTTTTACATGTAATCTTACTTGTTTATGTATCGGCCTCTCCCACATGCCCTTGAGTATGATGCTGATGTGGAAGCGGATGGTGAACTTGTCGTAGAACTCTGTGCTTTGTCCAGTCGTCTCAATGTCTGTGTAGAATTTCATGAGGGCACTGGGCAGCGCCGTTTGGGACATAGGGTGGTCCATGAACCTGTAAAAGGATAGTAAATTATAATGTCAATAACAAACAAACGTGGCTAAACGCATGTAAGCGGTATAAGAACGTAAGTGACTGATGAGTCACTGACGATAGTAAAAGATATTAGGTGGATAGTTTTTGATCAAATTTTCGAATGAATAAATTAAGTGTGTGCTACTCGACGTGGCGCCTGGTCCGATATAGGTTGCCCGGGCCCTGAGCCGATTGACAACCTATGACGAACCTTCCCGCGCCCGTGCTAAGACCAGGGTTAGCTTGCGCTAGCGTCATTGTTTATCTTTCGATTATGCTTACTAACTGGCAAATTAATATTTGTTTGAAGTAATATTTTTATTCTTCATATATGATCCCCACAAATAACTTCCTCAAATATTGAAAGTGGCACACGAATCACCCTGCATATTTCTTAGTGCTTAACGGATCTCTAACCACATATCGGTAAAACATCTTACACTTGTAATGTTTTTATCAACATAACCAAAACGATTTTACCTGTATTAAGGTATGGGAAGACTCAAATTGCTACATCAGCAGACAGTAGTAAATAAGTGAATTAAAAAGATCTTAAGCCGTAAGCAGTTGTTTTTAACCGACTTCAAAAAAAGAGGAAGGTTCTCAATTCGAATGTTTATATATTTTTATGTACTTTTGCGCATATGTCCGCCATTTATGATCAGATTTAAAAAAAATAGCTTTTCATGCTGTAGAGTATTCTTCCGGAATAGTCCCATAAAATTTTCATGAAAATCGGTTCAGTAGTTTTTAAAAAAAAATCAAAGTAACCAAATTGACTTTATGTATTTTTGCGCGTATCTCCGCCATTTATGTACCAATTTAAAAAAATCTTTTTTTATATGATAGAGCATTCTTCATAAATAGTCCCATGAAATTAAAAAACAAAATCAGTTCATTAGTTTGTTTTTTAAATAAAAATAACAAAATCTAGGAATGTTCGCACATATCCCCGCAACTTATGAAGTGATTTGTAAAATATTTTTTCTGATAGAGTACACTTCCACAATGGTTTTTATCAAAATCGGATAAATAGTTTGTTTATATAATCAAAATAACAGAGAAGATATATTTCGAAAGTGCACTTTTAAGGCGTTTGAAGTCAGTTTTTTATAATTTTATGCGAAAATAAACTTGTTAAATGCAAAATACAAACAGATCCATTATAACAGGACAATACAAATAATATAATTTTCATATAGTAAATATTCGAGTTGCCACAACTTCAAATCCAGTACGTTAAGAATAAATTATTATTTAAATGGCTTTTATTCATTAAGGCATCATTTCGCATATTCTAGACGTGCTTGTGGTCTCTTATCAATGCGACCCAGTTGTAAAGTGTAAACAATTACCTTATATAATTTGTGTTTAGTTTTGTACTTATAGCATCGAATTTAGATTTCAATATTCACCAACACGCAAAATTTAGAATATAATGATATAAATAGGCCCCTAAGAGATTTTATATATAAATTTAAATGGACTTAAATTATATGAAAAAAATCCTAATTTTACTGAAACAGCTGTAAAGTAAGACTTTATTTTTTTTTTTAAGAATTAGCTAACGATGGTGACTACACTCTAAAAGTATATAAATAACAATATAAGGGTATCTATATTATGTAATGCTTCATTTTTTAATTATGTAATTTATGTTAATTATGTAATGAAACTAAGATGTTTCATTTCCCGATTAAAAATAAAACCTCTGACTTATCGTTTACATATTATATAAAGAGACAATGGCCAAAAAATCTCATGCAACATTCTATAGTAATTATTTCCATAATTTATTATAATACTATGCTTCATGGATTTAATTTTTGAACACGGAAGTATGATTTTTGCCTTACATACATGACGTTTATAAAATCGGTCACAGGGATGTAGGATGCAATAGAGCTATTTTCTATGAATCGATTTTTCGATTTCATCAACTATCTGCAAAACCAGGATTTTCTTTACAAAAAGACCTTCTGTAGGAATTAATATAATAAGCATAGACTTTAAAAAAGATGTTCAAACTTGATGCAACTTGGCACGGTTCACTATATAAAAATGGGCATAATCCTTTCCACTTTAATAAGAACTTAGCCATGGAAATATCTAATCGAAGATATCACTAATCAATTTAGTGGTCCTAATGGACAAGGGATTTAATTATTTCGTTACTGCGTACGATCCAGAACTATTTGTACTATACTAATATTGTAAAGTGGAATTATATTAAGTTTGGATGTTTGTTACATCATCATGCAAAGCCCGAAAGGATAGATTTAGTTGAAATTTGACACACAGATTATTAGTTGGATTAACTTATAGAACTGATATTGGACAAAAAAAATCAGGGGTATGAGATATTAAATAAATATAAAAATACTAGCTGACCCGGCGAACTTCGTACCGCTGTAAAATTTATTGACAAATTTCAATTATGAAATCATTCTGACGGTACAAAATTATAAATATAACATTATCCTAAAAAAATCTAGATAAAAAGCAGGTCGAATAGCTATTGAAGAATTTTATGAAAATGGTTCAAACGACAATAATGCCCATTTTTTTATGACAAAAGTTTTTTTGGAGATCTAGTCTTGTTACATTAACTACTACAGAAGTTATTTTCCAAAAATAGCCCCGGGTTTCGGAGATATTTGATAAATTCGAAAAGTTGATTCATAGAAAACTGGCTGGCTGGCTTCAGACTGGAAAAATTAATTCATAGATAACTGGCTTTTATTGCATTCTACATCACTATAACAGATTGCGCAAACGTCATGTGGGTAAAGCAAAATTAATACTTTAAATTAAATTCCACGCTTAAAATCAAATCCATACAGCCAAAAGTCTTAAAAAATTATATATTAATAAAATTATTACTATATAATTTTGATCTTGATGCAAGAGAATTCTTGTTATCTACTAGGTTAGGGCATTATCCTTTGTATGTCAATATTTATACGATACTAACGTCACACACACAACTCAATTCTTTTGCCTTCTTTGAACCTCTCCACTACCACTTGAACTTTATGTTATGGTATTAAGGTTAAAATTTATTTTTAAGTATTATTACGAATCGTTTATATGAGAGTTTAGAAAAGTGTTGTTTTTGTACCTTTTTAGGATTTTTTTAAATTTTCTTGGCGTGAGAACCATCCTCGTACTTCAAGGAATATTATAAAAAAAGAATTAACGAAATCGGTTGAGCGATTAATTTTTACATTGTAAGATCATGTAAATTACCTCTCGTAGACATTCTTAAGTTTCAGCGGTATGGAGAGATTGATCACAAACAAGACTTCCACAATCTTGGCCATCAGGTAGGGGTTCTTTAGGAGACGCGAATGGCAGATGGCCATCAGCAGCCACGTGATGATTGGGTCCTCGATGTAATCTGCTACGATCTGGGGCACATATCTGAAAGAATAAATTTATTTTCTATTTAATGCATATATTGGAAAAACTATTTTTGTAGTATTTTTAACAGACTTTAAAAAAGGAGAAGAGTACTCAATTCGGATCTTTCTATTTTTCTGTGTATGTTTGCGCGTATATCCGTCAATAATAAACGGATTTTAAAAATTCTGATATCTGATAAAATTATACTTCCGAAATGGTTCCACACAATTTTCATAAAAATCGGATCAGTAGTTATTTTGATTTAAAAAACAATCCCCCGCCTTGTCCTGGAGGGGAGAGTACATTTTTAAGGCGCTTGAAGTCGGTTTTTGTAATTTTCTATGAAATTAAACATGTAAATATAACAATATCAGCACTCGGAAATTGTATATGGAAAACCGGGTCGAAAACCTTGACTGTGCGGTTTTAAAAATAAAGCAACATTCTGTAAAAAAATTGAGAAAATCCATTACATTTATTATATTATACAGTGCAGGATTAACCAATAAGCAGAGTAGGCAACGAGCTATGAATAAAAATAGAAACATGTCAACTTACAAAATCTTATAATTGCGCATTTTTTGTAGAAAATATGTATTTTAAAATATTGGGGTAAAAGGCCCGAGAATAGCACTGGCTAGGAGTCCCAATAAATATAAGCGTGGAGAATAATAATCTAATAATCCTAAATAAAAGCCCACCGCCTCCGATGGCTCGGATAGGGGAGGATTGGGGTGTATTGAGAGCATATCTTGGACAACGTCCAGTCGGTCGTCCTAGATATCGCTGGAAAGACATGATGGAGGATGTTCTGCGTGAGCTTGGATAAGGACCGGGGGAAGTTTCCCGTTTCGGAGGCCAAGACCCACTTTGGGTCATTGAGCCACAAAATTAAGTAAGGAGTCCCGGCAAGGTTAATGCTATGTTGCAAGTTTTGCAGCTATACAGAAACTTAATGTAATATATAAAAATATCGTGTCAGTGTTGGTGACACCTTCAAAAAGGCATCACTGACTTTAATGACACAATTTTTTCTATATATGGCAAGTATGAGAATATGTCGTAAAGCATTTTTCTGCTTTTTACTCCACCCCCGATGTTTTGCAATTTTTGTTTTGTGATAGTGATAACTTCTTATGGGAGGGCAAACCGCTTCGTTACGTTGTTTAAACGCGTTACGGCGTCATTCTATCTGGCTTCCCTTCTGTTACGCATACGGCAGCGGTAGGCAGGCTCCTCCTCTCTCACTTTGATCCACAAAGCTAATCGTATTTCGGACAGACGCTTACCCCTTTTTTGTGGTGACAGTGAGCATATAACCTAAAACTATCACCGTTTTTGAAAGTGATTATTAAAAAGGCTACCTAGGCTTTTTTTAAGTTAAACAATTTCAATATTAAAATCCATATTTAATAACTTTTGATATTTGTAGCTTAATCGATTGAAGGGCGTAATTTCTAAGCGGATGATACCGCGGACTACAGCTTATATTTAATGAGTCACTTTCAATTCTTGTGGGCGTTATGAGGGGATCATATATAAAGAATACAAATAATACTAAAAGTAAATATGAATTAACCACGGAGTAATCTTATGAAAAGAAAAATTAAACAAATAATTACGGAACGCAAGGGTATAGTAGTGATACATCGCGGGCGGACGCTTCTTTGGGACAAGGAACAACGCCACTCGCTATAAGTTCAACTGCTGAAATCGTACCCACGCTTCATTTATTTAATTGGAAATTTGGTCAAAAAGTATTAACCCTTAATATTAATACATAATTTTGATAATAACAGAGTGCTATCCTTTAATATCGTTAGTGACTCCCCAGTCGCCCTGTATATAAATCGATGTACTCACTGAACGGCAAACAGCATGAAGTCTGCGATGTCCTCCACGTACCACTCGGGCGTTGCGCGGAACGCATTTGCCAACGCTCCCGCCTTTCCACCTCTCTGCCCGCTTCCACTTGTGTTTCCGCCCTCTCCGCCGCTCTCATTTCCGCTCCCGCTTCCGCTTGGCTCGGCACTATACCCTGCATCTCTAGCCGCTTCTAGTTGTTGCGTGAGTAGCACGCAGACGGAGGAGTAGAACTGAAGACTGCGGCGCATCAGTTCGCCGTCGAGTAGGGCAGTCTCGGCACATCGCTTCGATCTGCAAAGAAATTATGGTATTTATTTGTTTCATCCGATTTTGTAATAAAAATAATAAGTAAACATTGACAACGGCCTCTGTAGAACATTCTCCAAAATGTATATACTCACTTATGGAGGCGTCTGATTTGTCGTCGCCAGCGGCGCAATAACTCGCGGTTACGTGGCGCCGAGAAGCTGTTCCTCCACTGCGGCTCCGCACCCATCAACTCTTCTATCACCTTTTGCAGGTCACGGATGGCCCTGGATAAACATACTGACATTCAAACAACCGTAAACAGGCGAACGACAACAGAGAATGAAGATGAACCTTCTGCTGGTGCGGATGAACCATAAAACATCAATCTAGGTACACACAAGTCATATTCAAACAGCCATACAAAGGCGATGTAAGCAGAAACACTTTTAAAAAAGAGTAAAAAAACATGATTTGATTCACCAGATCTCAAAGTCTAAAGCGCAACAAAACATAAATCAAAAGACTCGCTCTATAATGCTATATTTTTCGTAACTTTCATTACATCGGCAGAAATTAACTTATATAGACCTTTCATTTGGGCAATTACATACGTACATCAAACGTATAACCGCTTTCGTAGCCTAGTGGTATGGGCGCTTCTTTTACAAATCGGAGGTCGCGGGTTCGAACCCCGCGGGGGGACAACGACTTTGTGTTGTTGTTTCTTGGTTGGGTTAGGGCAATGTG
>JAOCPS010167508.1:0-14490 GCA_025505425.1 Graphium colonna
CCCTTCATCGCAGAGCACGTGGTAAATCAGCACTTAAAATTGCAATTAGAAAATTAACAATCTCATTGGTGCCGGCACGGGGGATCGAAGTCAGGTTCGCCTCAAGTAAAAAGAATTTAAGGCGAGCGCCCGGACACTGAGCTACCACGGCTAATAGTCTTGCATAACAGGCTTAAATACAAGTTATATGAGCTCGGTGTGCCCGATCCTCTCGTATGCATAATACGAAACATCCTTAGTGATCGAACCTTACGCTACCGCGTAGAGGGAGTGCGCTCGCCTCCGCGTCCCGTCTCTGCAGGGGTGCCACAAGGTTCGGTCCTCGGGTCAACTTTCTTCACTCTCTACACCAATGACATACCGCGTATCCCAGGTGTAGAGATAGCCCTATTCGCAGATGACACCTGATTCACCTGATCAAGCTCTCAAACTGATTATTCTCAAACGCCTACAAACCGCAGCCCTTGGTGACTGGTTTCGGAAATGGCGTATTGAAATAAATCCGTCCAAAAGCACGGCACTATACTTCACTCACGGAAGAGCGAATAAACTCCCATTAGTCACACTCATTGATAGTCCAATCCCATGGGTTAACAACACCAAATATCTGGGTGTCGTTCTTGATAATAAAACTCAGCTTTGTCCCGCACATAACTCGGGTTAGAAACCAAGTGGCCTTCGTCCTAGGCCGTCTATATCCCCTGCTTAACGCTAAATTAAGGGTGTCGCTACGGAATAAGGTGGCAATTTATAAGGCTGTTATTCGCCCCGTTATTACGTACGCGTGTTCGGTGTTCGCACACGTAAGTCCGCGACAGATAGACCGACTTCAGGTCATTCAAAATTGTTTCATGCGCAGAACCACGGGATCATCCTGGTTCATGCTCAATTTAGACTTACACGTCGATCTAGAGCTTCCCACCCTTGCTCAATTGCTGAAGTTGACATCGTGCCACTACTTTGAATCCACCGCGACCCACTCGAATCCATTAGTAAAAAGTGCCTGCACCTATGGACCCATTCCGCTCGGCATGTCTAGGCGACGTGGATAACGTAGGCCGCGGCACACGTTGGACCATCCCAATGATGAGACAACGCTTGGTATCGCGAAACACAAAGAGCGTCTTAAGAAACAAAGACCAAGCCGCGCTCGCCGGCGAGTGCGCGTAACACTTATACTAGATACCGCCGTGTTGTGGGTAGGTCCCCCCCTGAAAGAGACGCTGCTGTTGGAGTTTCTTCCGCTACCGCCTCTACACCCAACAATAACGCATCTAGAAGCGGTAGCAATATTAGTTGTAGCTATCCCCGTAGGCCGATAGGAGCAACCGATCGAGCAGAGGGTCAGCCATCTCGAGTGCCCTCGAGTCGGAATGCTAAACGTTAATTAAACGTCAGTCCAAGCCGAGGTTCTCTCTCGGGGACCCTTGAGTCTGAGCACTACATGGAGCGTCCACCGAAGAGACCTAAGAGCTCGGCGGCCTCCCAGTCTGGTAATACACGCAGAGTGACGGCCCGAGCCGAGGTTTCCTCTGAGAGCCCTAGAGCTAGTCACGCTTAAACGAGGTTTAGACAAGGCGTCCTAAGCGCCGGCCACCTCAAGCAGGCCACCTTCTGCAGAGGCCCTTCTGGCCAGCAGTGATGATGCCCGCGACAAAAAAAAAGTAAATATACGTATTGTTTTCATCCGTTTCTCTCACCATTTAGAGAAGTTTCGCTTTTAAAAAAATAGCATTTTTAATAAGTTTTATTTACTCTTATAAGATGATCAGGTTTTTCAGACGACCGCAATTTATTGATTTAAAAAAATAAAATCATTCTAAAAATGTATTCGTATACCGTAAAAATATAAAATTTCCAAACTGGTACTGAATATTCGTGGAATAGTTTCGAGTCTTTATTTAAATCAGTATATTTTAAAATTGTAGCAATTTTTCGAACACACCTGTTCTGGTTTTAAATAAGTACACATCCAACAACACATATTCAAGAAGCAATTAATTTTATTATTTAATTTTGTTTATTATATCTAGCATAGCATACCTTTAAGTTAATTTTAGTTCATATTTTCGATGCACAATGTTGTTAGTCAATTCTTTTTTAATTTTTTTTAATCGACTTCTATTCTTTAGTTGTTTTACCTGTTTCTTATTTTTATACATATGTTCGCACGAATCGCCGCCATTTATGAACCGATTTTAAAAAAAATCTTATCTCTATACATATCTATCTGCTATACATATATTCCGAAATGGTCCCATTTTTAGATTTTTAGAAAAACATTTTTAGAAAAATAAGTCGTTTCTTTTTTAAGTCAAAATAACGGAAAAAGCATGTACTCGAAAGGATACTTTTAAGGCGTTTGAAGTCGATTTTTGTAATTTTCTGTGAACATAAACTTGTTATGTCATATCTCTTATTAGTTATCACGAAACACGAATGGCACAGTATGGAGAATACTGCACTTGCCTATAATTGATGTAAAAGTTAGTGTTTAGTACTTATACTTCCTTATTATCTTTTTAAAATATTTAAATATGTTTCCTGTTGGTGTCTACAATAATTAAATAAAAATTCGGTCTTCGGTAGTTTGCAGTTTTGACGACACCGTCTATCTAGAGGAGGCCTTTGCCCAGGAGTAGGACAATTTGAAAATAGGCATAGTTGCAACGTTGATTCTACTTCAGTTTTAGTGAAATTATTGAAAAAATTGTGCTGCTCCAGAAAATCCTAATTACGACATGACTTGTGCTTGTGCTCTTTGCATATTCTTGCTGAATTGAGTACGAATAATTTTTGAGTACTTAATATGTGGTTTTTAATATAGTCAGGCACACGATTCCTTGCCTTATTTGTGCAAAGGGGTACAAAACAAATTGCGCTTGTACGCGAGGCGAAAATTATCCAAGTCAATGGATGCATTCTCCAACGAATCAGGGTCATGATCATGAGTTTCAATCGATTGACTCATAGCCCTTTCTACACTTCTTGCCTCAAACCAGCAACCATAACAGACAAGTCCAACTGATGGTATCTAAAAATTAGCAATTTTACTTTTTATTTCTATATTAAAAACACAATTCAGAAAATGTTTATATGGCGTTAAACGAGACCAAACTCGTTTCACGTGAAAGTAAATCAAATAGTTTCGACGCTTATCTTAAGCAAGAAAACAAAATTTTTTGAATCATAGTTCAAAAAGTTTTGTTTTCACCAGACATTGATATAAGGCAGAACTTTTTTCCTCAAACGACCGACTTCAAAAAAAGAGAAGGTTCATGAAAATTAATATGAATCGACTATATTTTTAAACGTAGTTATGTTTGCTGATTTCTCCGCAAATTATGAACGGATTTTAAAAAATCTATAACATAATAGTTACAAGGTTGTCATATATAACGTTTATTTAAATAGGACCAACTGTTTTTTTTTTTAATAAAAGAAATATAAAAACTAAACATTTTGTTTTAAATGTTCACTTTTAAGGTTGTTGGTTTCTGTGAAAAAAATTATCAACAAATAGATCGGGAGAATTGGAATTATGGCCGGGAGGTGTCCTGCGAGTTTGGGATCCATTGATTAGAATACACAGATTGTTATCATCCAATAGTTCGAGAAATTATTAAGAAATTATAAGCAGCAGTATCAGTGTGATTGGACCTGCACATTGGGTGGTGAAGATAAACGTCTCCAGACACAATAAGGGGACCAGGAATAGCGGATAGGATATGATTAAGTTCCGAAATAATGGAGGTATTAGGACATAGCAAGATATATAGGAGATGTTTTAGATTTGACTGCAACTAGTGTGTAAGTCTGGACTATGAATAGGGATTGGGGATTGAGAGGAAATAAGGAATCTGGAAACAAGGCGGGCACAGCCTGCCTTTGCATCATCCCTGTCATCACGAAGGCAAGAGTAACCCAGAAACTTAAATACAGATCCCGGTTTTAACCAGGTCTCCGAGATGACAAAGATGGCTGGGTTAAATCGATTAATTAAAATAATAGCTTCATGTTTCTTGCGGCGGATACTTCTAGAGTTCCACTGAAAACCTGTCGCCATTTTTAACAATTAAGCGCTCTAGGAGTTGTTGGAATAGGGTAACGACATTGTTCGGTAGGGAGTCTGGGAACTTTGAAATCATGTTGATTAAGAAGCAAGTAAGTAATTCGATTAGGTTATCGTTGAGAGTTGGCAAAGGTGTAGACTCTATGTAGGAATGGGACAGAGCACAACCATTAGGTTGGGAAGATTAGGGAGAACTGTCTTTATAATTATGGGCTTGGACATCGTAAGATTTACATAATGGAGTTTTGGAACAAGGTGATCTCAGTACAGTTTTAGAATAGGATAGGTGGGAATTGGTTTGAGAGGAGGAAGACGGGGTATAGCTATGTTAAGGTAGTCGGGAGTGATTGAGCAAGATGAGTAAGGAGTGGAGAGGACAGACTGGCCATATCAGCATAAGGACGTTTAGAAATGGGGAATCTGCATTCAGCCTCTGAGGAACTGACATTCTCTTGGTAGATGATGATTTTAATTGATCCGTCTGGATTGTTCAAGGCATTTTTCATCAGTAACCTTATGGTTGCCATTGCACAGTATGCATATAGTGTTACTATCAGGTACTGCACAAGAGTCGCCAGTGTGACCCTGACCACAGCGATAGCACCTTGGCTGGGATCTACACTGAGACCAATGTGCCCGAACCTACAGCAGTTTTTACATTGTATCGTTGGCAATTGATAAGTGGAAATAGGAAGTGAAGAGAGGTAGCTCTTTCTGGCAAAGTCTGGCCTAAAAAGATTAGGACTACAGAGTTTGATGGGATCCAAGTAAACTGACCTTCTGTTCCGAAAATTATGTGAACTGTTCAGAAAATTATGGAAAATAAAATTTGCATTTAGATGTGTTTTGGGAAGTCGCCTGAGAGATTGTTATGGAATCTTCAGTTTCCATTATGTCTGGGGAACAGCCACCTCCATCTAAAAGTTTATCTTTGTCCATTTGGCACATTTAAAACTAATAAATACGGGACGAAAACACAATTATTTACCAGTATAAAATAAACCCTCTACCAAACAGATATAAGACAAACAGATCTAGGTATTTAACACACAAAATACCAAAAATTTCGCAAAACCACTCTAACAACGTGTTTGCATCAACACTGACAAGCAGAATCAATTTTATCACTCAACAATGACTACAATTTTTACGAGCAAATAATTTTAATTCTAAAAGTGTAGTTTTCAGGGAGGATAAAAATGTTGAGTTCGTAATTTCTATCTAGCGCTGCTATTACTGCCACCCAATCGCGACATTTATTATACTAAATATTTCTAATGTCTTGAAAAATTGTTACCAATATAAATCATGTACAGATTTCTTATAAAGCAAGATTTTTGTGCTAAAAAAAAGAAATACCTAAACCAGAAGTGAAAGTCGATCGCATCTTGTCTTCCGCTTCTATCATATTTAATTTTTATTTGTTTTCTAATTTGCAAAAAAAATCACAATTTATTTGCTTCAGTCAATAGCCATACTCTGCTTAAATTGAGTTAAAGGGATGCCAAGCGTTAACATTAATGCAGCAGCATGGATCAACATTATTCTAAATTTATTTTTCTCATATGTTAAATGTGTTTAAGTTGATAATTTTTTCAGGTATCCTGCCGAAAGAGCATGTTCTTCGACCCAATATTTGACTTCATAACAAAAAAGTCAAACTGCATAACAAGGAAACCAAATAGACTTTTAATTCCATAAGCTGCTCCAATTCGCCGCGATTATCCGTCGGTATTGAAGTTGAATCCCCCGAATCCTTCGTGATTCACAGCCCCACGCATCTCAGGACAAGCGCCCTCCCCCAATTTTCCTTAAATCCCAGGGCGAATAGCCTAGGGTACAATCCGCGCTATCGGGCATAAAGTACACGCCCGTTCCTACTTCTCAAGCCATCAAGCTCCAGCTGGCTTGCTCCAACCTTCAGGCGTCTCACCTGAAGGTTTCCTGTATGTGACCAGGATATAGGTATATACTTCCATACCTACACCCTAGCTGAGGACCGCATTTAGAGTGACGTTGAGCGGATCCCTAAAAAAATCCCATCTAAGTACATACTAGACTCCAAGTCATTAATGTATTCCGCATGACTAGCGGACGCACAAAACTGCCCATCGATATGGTCCAGGTCGACCTGGAACCAACCCCAGAGAGCAAGTTCATCTTCGACACAAGGTCGATCTGTGGTCTCATAGTATAATAAAGTAGAGACCATGGAACCTCCGATTGTCCGCGGCCCAAGGACAATGCAGAATTGACCAAATTTGGTCCCCCGTCTGTGTCCTGTGCAAACAGGAAGGACACACCGCGGATGCCCAATGACCCCTAGGCCTAAAAACCCCTCACCATCTGGCTTCCGGCGCTATAAGCCGCACCGCAATTTGTGTCTAACGAGGCCTACTTCCCCCTCTTCGCCCCGCGTGGCAAGCTCGGGCGCCACTGCACGAGCAGTCCGAAATTTTGGCTCCCAAGCGCAGGGGACAGACCTCTTCGCAGCCCTTAACCGTCTAGCGCAAAAGCTAGATATGACAGAGGCCCACGGCTTTGCGTTTAAATTCAGGCAAGCCTCGGGACATATTAGTTGACATGTTTTTTTTTTTTTTTTTTTTTTTAGCAGCAGCTTGCTGGTATTATACTTTCGCAGCAGCAAACGGCGTTTGTACAGTGACAAACCCCTATCACGCGTAAAGATTGGGATAAAACCGCGGATTTTCCTTTGCGACTACCAAATTGACATTTTGCTAGTGCCACCAAATTATAACCGGCCGTAAGGAATCTAAAAATCCTTAATTATAATATAGTTAAAAGTACCATTTAAATTATAAGAAATGACCGTAAAAAGCCAAACAATAAACAATATATCAAACCAATACTTTCAGTTATCAATGATTACAAATTTATTAATTGCAACAAGCCTAAAAGTATATAATTTTTTTAGGCTTGTTGCAATTAATAAATTTATATGTAAAGTATAAAAAAATGTGGGTAATATATTTAAACTTTACTGGTAATTGGTGCAAAGATTTTGACCAGGATAATTATATCCATAAATTTGCCGTAAGTTATTGTGAGAGGAGAAAAATAAAATCCATACCTATAATATTCATGTTTTATTTTATCTATTTTTGTTTTATTTTGGGCCGGTCTTTCGATTAGCAGTTATTTTTGCAACGATTAAAATCGTTATTGTTTTTATGAAACATTTATTATCACCTTAATCATTATTTTGCCTGATTGCGAATTAAATAAATACGACAGCTACAAAGTAACATTCATTAGAAGTCTGTTGTATATATATATTATGTAGCTCGAAAGATATTAACACGTTCACGCCGGGGCGGGATTTGCATGTTCTTTTTTACAAGATGACTGGTGACTCGCCTTCAATATATAAGGATGTTATTTAATGAATATTTACTTTTAATATTTAATATTAAAAGTAAATATACATTGACCACTGAATAAACGTAATAGAAAGTTGAGAATTTGTTTACAAAAGCCATGTGCATCCTAGTGGACATGGCGGGAGTCGTGCCATTTTCGGGTCAATAAACTGCGGCATCTGGCGATTTGTTCGCCGCCGCTCGTACCGTATCGTATCCACATTCATCTTTATTTATTATTTCAAAATTTGGTCGAAAATTATGCCCCTAATTTTATCACATAAATATGATGATAATTGAGTACCGAGTGCTCTGTAATATCATAGGTGGCCCACCAATCATCCTGTATAAGGCGGCGTGCAAATTCAGCTGCGCTATTTCTGGCGATTTTTCTTGTTCAGACCTGAATACGCGTTGTATGTTTTCTCAGTAGTACGGTGAGTGATTACTTTGCAAGTTGTGTAACTCGTGCCCATTTTTTATTCTGATCACGGATTTCTGCCAGTAAATAAATCTAGAAAGGTTGCAGGAATGTTATTTTTTAATTTTGGTATCACATATAATAGATGACATGCGTATGGAAAATTTGTTCGTTTGATGAATCTATAAATAACAGCAGGAGAAAGACATCAATGTTACGAATAACTTCTTCCTTTTGAAACGTGGATTTTATCATTAAATTAACTCGTTTACGCCGGCGTAGTATCACCGATAGATACCGATATTAGAGCAGCCCTGGATTTACACTTGGGGCTAGTGCCCAAAAAATCGGAGCGAGAGAGAAAAATATGTTGTGCCGGTTGTATATAGAGCGACTGGAATCGGACCTCCGGAACCCAAAGGAGTAGCTAAACTGAATTCAAAGGGTAGATTCGGTGTTAGTAGATTTGTTTGACAATTAGGATCTACCTTTAATATGCCTATCTTAGTTTTGCAACAATCGAATGATTTACCGGTATTGCTCGGTATAACCCAACTAAGGAAAAATCTCACAGTTATTGTCCCTCCGGCGGGATTCGAACCCACACTTTGTAAAACAAGAGCCTATCCCACTAAGCCACGGAAGCGGGATAAAAAATGCCGCCCCTGTTAAGGAATTTTATAATTACAACTAATATCAACCTGGTTAAATCGCTTGAAAGCCTTTTTAGGGTTCCGTAGTCCACTAAGAACCCTTATAGTTTCGTCATGTCTGTCCTTCCGGACTCGTATTCCGCCGTTTCTGCACCTATGTCACGAAAATTGGTGGAGAGATGTATGTAAAAGTTGGTGTTTAAAATTATGAAAAAAAAATTTTTAAGCCATACAACAAAAAGCAAAAAAAATCGACTTACCTCGTCGTGTGGGGTGTCGTTAGAAAGGTCTCTTGAAATGGAACAAAAACTGCCTTAAAACCATAGTGACCAAACCCTCCAATCTCGAGATATCTTAATACAAAATTTAAATTAGAGCGGCTTTCATTGATGTTTCGATCGACTCGCAATTAATTCGGATTTTATAGTAATTTCTGACATTTAAGAATAAAAGTTGACAAAATAATAAAAATAAGGAACATCTTGGAGGATTTAGTAAATGAACGTCCAAGTGTCAGGCCGAGATAATCCTAGGAATTTATAAATGGAATATTAATCTAGCGATCTGAATTCCGAATTGTGAAAAAAATATTGAGCTCTCACTAAATATTTTATTTGCAATTCTTTAAAAGAAAATGATTTGAAAATTGTTGATTTTCACTTAATATGCCATTTAAACAATGTTTACGCTGTAAGCTCTATGGCTTATGTTGCAAGGTCGTTTCATATAGAAAAACTACACATAAACAAACATCCAGACGACAATAATTATCTCTAGGCCATATAAATAATTGTTTCTAGTAGGAATCGAACCCGCGAACCACGACGAGGAAACCAAGGGCTTAGCGAATGTGCACCAACCGCTTATCATCATCACAAAAATCCGTATATGACTCGTTTTCCTCAAATTTCTTAAATTTTAATTTGGGAATTTTCACGCGTGCTGAAAAAAGTATACACAAAAAATTATAGAAGGACATTTATCATTTGAAATTTCTAAATGTATACAAAGGAACATTACATAAATTTAAAGGGCAATGGGATGGCATTTTGTGCAATGTCTAGGGCGGCACTTGGGTTAAATCCGGCCCTGCTATAGAGAACGTGCAAGAACTAGCAGTATAAATCTACTAGCAGCGACAACATGCGGAAGAAAAAGAAACTTATCGTGCTATATAATAAACATGTTGTTAAAATTTGCTCCGATTGTTTTTAAATATAATCAAATATGATTTTCGAACTTTCAACAATGTTCGAAAACGATGCCAAAATATATTCCGGTAATTTTTAGGGTTCCGTAGTCCACTAGGGTTCCTAGTAGTATGGATGCGTGATTATAGTTTCGCCATGTCTATCGTCCGTCCGAGTTCGTACTACGCCCCTTCTGCACCGGTTGTTGCTAAGATTGCAGGAGAAATATTGGAAAAAAATATTTTTTTCACTTTTTGATAATTGCGTATGAACATAAAACATGAAAGAACATGAACATGATAAAAGAAATATTTTATTGCACAACTCATATTCATCCTAGTCGATACGGCGTGGCCGGGGTGAGGCTCGGAAGACCGACAACTTGCGCTGCGCGTACAGCTGATCCGGCGCCGTGCTGAGGCTGAAATTTATAAAGCGTACTTATCCTTTGCTCAGACTTACCTTACGACTTAAGTATGCATTGAAATTTATAATCTCAAGCTGAGCATCTGCTCAGCTTTTGCTTAGCAAAGCCTAAGTCAACAAAATCGTTGACTTACCGGATACTTACGCATATCAATATTTTTAAACGTTATAAAACGTCTAAAAATTTAATTATTTAAAATCTATTATTTTTCTTATTATCTGTCTCTAAACCATGTCATGTCTAAACCAATTTCAAAAACACTTTATTTTATACCATGGAGCATTCTTCGTAAGTAAATTTAAAAAAATAAGTTCATTAGTTTTTTTTTAATGAAAATACTAAATTTTAGGAAAGTTCGCACACATCTCCGCAGCTTATGAACTGATGTGAAAAAGTATTTTTTATCTGATAGGGTCTCGTCCACAATGGCCATTGGTTTTTTTATAAAAATCCGGTTACTAGTTTGTTTTAAAATCAAAATAACGGAGAAGATATGTTTTGAAAGTACTCTTTAAGGCGTTTGAAGTCAGTTTTTGTAATTTTTTATGAAAACAAACTTGTCGGTAGAAAAAATTCATTTGTTTTATAGGCAGTCCAAAACGGATTCGGAAACAAACCGTATATATGCAGGCCTCTGTCTCTCGGATCAGTTATTATTTTTTTATAAAATATACCAATAATCTTTTCTTCACATATTATGTATTCAAAGAATAGAAAAATCTTTAAATCGCAATAAATAAAGTCATTATCTCATCTAAAAGAAGTAGACATTTTATTATTATATACATCGACACCAAACTTTGAATTAGCAAGAATGCAAGATGCAATATATATCCGCAAAAACTAAAGTATTTACTCTATGAAGAATTATCCCGTCACAACTTCGAAGGTCTATCTCACCGATTCAAGAATATGAGTCGCGCCATCTATTGTAATATAATTTAAGCTGTTATAACAATTTCTCGTAAAACTCTTAATAGTAGGCAATACCTCTAAGAGAGGTCGTTTAAATAAAGTATGTATCTGTTATCAAAAAAATATTTAAAAATAGACGGTATTTCAGTAGCAAACTCAAAAACAAATTATAAAAAAAGCAGTGGCGTTGAAATACAGATCAAAAGTAATAATTTTTGTTGTAGCGATTCAAGCTTTTAGTAAATATTATAAATTCTTTTACGTGTACTGTACTCTTTTCAAATTACAGATATGTTAAAAAGCAAATAAAGATCTTACGAAATACGGAAAATTAATGTTAACTTGTAAAGCATCAGCAGAAATCATTTCATTCTGGTAATGCCTTATAACATTGCTTATACGAATTATTAATTTTTGCAATTTTTTCAAAGACGGTGCTACTTTATCTCTTGTTTTATTTGTAACAGACTGTACCCCTACTTTTCTTAGTATTTATTAAAACTGAAAATGCTAAATATAGCGATTGGTGAGTCATCTATGATATTAAATAGAAGCACTCGATACTCGATTGTCATCATATTTATGTAATAAAATTAGGGCATAGTTTTCGACCCAAACTTTGAAATATATAGATGAAGCGTGGATACGATGCCGGCAGCGAACAAATAGCCAACTGGCGCAGGTCATTGCCCCGAAATGAGGCCGCGCGCGCCGTGTCCGTTAGGATGCGCATGGCTTTCGTAAATAATTACTCAACTTTCGATTAAATTTATTGAGTGGTCAATTAATATTTGTATTGTGTGTGGCTCACCAATTATCCCGTATATTCTGTTAAAGAAACTATAAAAATCACCAAAACAATATACTCACCATTGTAAATTTTTATGATTTTTTGGATAACATATTTATACTTTTTTTATGGAAAGGAAGACAAACGAGCAGACGGTTCACCTGGTGGTAAGCGATCTCGTCGCCCATAGACACTCGCAACATTCGGAGAGTTGCGAGTGCGTTGTCAACCTGGGATATTGGATAGGATCGGGTCGGGATTAAGGATTTGAGGGGATAGGAATAGTAAAAGACAAGGATAGACATGGCCGGCATCCTCAAAAGCCATGCATACTTTATTTTATGCCAACTTTATAAAGGGCGGTGGTAATTCGCCGGGCGAGCACGGCGGTAGAAGTGCAGCAAAAGCTGTGAAAAGGTGTTATGCTCTACAACCTAAGCCTCATCGGCGCCCCCTCCAATTAATAATAAGTTCTTTACTTTATCTTTTCGCCGAAAAGTTTTATCCGTGCACCCGTTTCTGATGTTTTGCCCCTAGACACGTGTCTAATTCCAAGAGTCTTATAAAAAAATCAGGAAAACTTAAATCTATAAATAATATGGAAAGTTTTTGTCATGGTGGTCAGTCTATGGAACAACCAGTCTGAGTAGAATAGTTCTTTATAACTAACTTTAAAGAGGAAAGTGTTCTCATTTTTTTAATGGAAAGGAAGACAAACGAGCAGACTGTTTATATGACAGTAAGTGATCTCGTCGCTCATAGACACTCGCAACATCCGAAGAGTCGCGAGTGCGTTGTCAACCTAAGAAATTGGATAGGTTTATTGGCTGGAATGGGGTCGGAATTATGGACTTGAAGGGGATAGGAGTGGGAAAAGAAAAAAGTAAACATGTCCATCCGGTATTCATGCGCGCGTCCGCAGAATTGCAGCAAAAGCTGTGAAAGGATTTTTAGGTATGTTTGCGGATAACTCCGTAATTTATTACGGAAAATATAGTACATCTACAGTACAGACAGTAAGTACACATCTAACATGTTAAGTCTTGGTTTGTAATTCTCGTTTTGATAATAATAATCTATTTATATATAGAAGCATAACTCGGGAAGAATAGTTCAAGCATCATGCTACTATGTTTTATACTATGCTGCTCGGCAGCAAAGGATAGGGCGCCTGAATTCGCAAGGAACAATTTTTATGATATATTTACGTCATCTACTCTAAAATTTTATTGTGATTAGTGAAATTTCTAAATGTTTAATAACAACGTTTTAAAATAGGACCGCCTCCGTGACACAATTCGGACAACATTGTGTTGTAGTTACTTGTTCGGATTAGGACACGATCATGATTGATATGTAAAGTTTTTTTTAAATCAACACCTTTATTAGCCGTTATAGGGTGTCAGTGCCTTCAAATAACCTGATGGCTAATCCATCCTTTGAATTCAGTTTAACCCTTTGGGTTGCGGGGGTCAGATGCCAGTCGTTCTGGGTAAAAACTAATACTTAAGTAATGTTTAAATGGGTTAGAACCTGGGGTCTGCTTATATCATGTAAAAAAGGCTACGAGGAAGAAGTTGTAATAACATTTATTACATAAAAAACTTAACGGCAGACTCTATGATTTATTTGTCATTATTTTTTTTTTCAAATTCAACTTAAAATTTTGTCAAATTAATGCAAAGACAACTCTAAGCTAACATATCGAATTAAAATAAATATCTTTTTTCATATATTCAACAAGTTTATTTTCACAGAAAATAACAATAACCGACATCAAACGCCTTAAAAGTGTACTTTCGAAGCATATCTTCTAAGTTCTTCTGATTTTAAAAACAAACTACTAATCCGATTTTAGAAAAAAATTGTAGTAACATAGTGGAACTGTACTCTTAGATAAAAATACTTTTTAAAATCAATGCGGAGATGTGTGCGAACACTTCTAAAATTGTTATTTTTATTTAAAAAAAAAACTAATAAACCGATTTTTTTTTATATATCATACAAAAATTTTTAAAATTGGTTCCTTAATGACGGAGATACGCGCAAAAATACATAAAATCAATTTTGTTATTTTGATCTAAGAGAAAAACGACAGAAACGATTTTCCTGAAATTTTATGGGACCATTCGAAAAGTATTAGAAAAATAATTTTTAAAATATGTTCATAAATGGCGGAAATATGCGCGAACGTACATTAAAAAAACATTCGAATTGAACATTTTCCTCTTTTTGAAGTCGGTTAAAAATAAAACAAATGGCAACACAACCTCTTGCCATCAGGTGAACTGTCTGCTCGTTTGTCTTGTAAAAATGCAAATTAAATAGATTTTTTAAAGTTTAACTAAATTCAAAATTTACATTTTACTTAAGGTAACTTTAAAATTTACTTTATCGCACAAATATGTGTTAACTAAAATTATACTTACTCCGTATTATCGTCTGCCTTTGAGGAGCAAGAACTCATTTAAATTACAGACGTAAGCCCGAATTAAAAGTTTTAAATCTGACCTTAAATATTTAATGAAGTTTCTTTCAAAATTTAAGCCAATGTAATTTTGAAGTTTTTTTTTATGGAAAGAAAGACAAACGAGCAGACGGTTCACCTGATGGTAAGTGATCCCGTCGCCCATGGACACACG
>JAOCPS010167726.1:0-14488 GCA_025505425.1 Graphium colonna
AAAAATAAACCGCTATAAAATCCGTAAAGTTGTTTAATTTAAAATGTCAAATATTCGCGTAAGTCTTAGAAATAAAATTCATACCATGTTTAAGTAGATATTACACCTATGCCTCTCTAGTTGTGTGACAATGTGTAAAAATTTATAAAAATAAATTGTATCATCGGCTAAATGACACTATCGTATCCTTGACATTACAATTTTTTATTTAATAACATATTAAAAATGACAGCATGTAGTGATTTGTTGCTATTAATTGTTAAATGTACTGATATAAGTATAAAGTATAATTTCTTCTACTATATAAATTTACTCGCTTTGAATTTCAATATCAATTAGGTTCAAATACCACTGTCTACTCAATGAGTGCAATTGGCCTTGCGCCAGCAAAGTGTTCACTGAAGTTTTGGCAAGTAATCAGAATTCACCTGTTATCAAGATTATTAATTTCACACGTAACGACCAAGCTCAGCTTTATTTTTTTATTTTTTTTTTAATAGAGGAGGAGGCAAACGAGCAAGCGGCTCACCTGATGGTAAGTGATCACCGCCACCTATGGACTCCCGCAACACAGAGGGGTTACAAGAGCGTTGCCGGCCTTTAAGGTAGGAGCTTTAATTTTGATATCATTTATTAGAATCTTATATTTAAAAAATCGAGTCACTGTGTTAGTTGGTAGTACTAGTGTTTGCATTGTTATGTTATGTTATGCTACACTATGGATTGCCCAGTATCTCCCATTATAAATGATATATTTATGGGGAACTTTGACGAGAAAGCCATATAGCTCCCATACATCCTGGATTTTAATGTAGATCCTAGTGTTCTCCGCTGCTACAGGTAGCGAACGCTTCGAGTTTTGGGGGCAATTCCTCCATTACACTGGCATCGTTTTAGTGAGTTAAGCTCCATAGGCAAAAAGCCGTCGGATCGTAAAAACTCTGAAATACTGGGTAAGGACGTCCGTCAGGAGGGCGTGCATGAAGGGGGCAAATTTATTCCACATATTCAAACATTGCTTTGGTTATACGGGTTACAAACACTTTGATAATCTTAAATTTAAGGACACACATTATGGTGTCTTTCCTGATTTAGCGCCACATTTCTACGATTGTCCGTAGTGCAAGGTTCTGCTGCGTCTCGAGTTTAATGTACTGACGCGCCCATATATGGTAGAAGTATACCATGCCGGTGCAGCGTACGTTAAACGTGACCTCAAGTAACTCTTTCAACATTCTCCACAGCGGTTATCGGCTCGCCGAGTAACCGAGAGAGTCGCCGGAACCCCTCAGAGCAGACTCGAATTGGGCCTACGGGGTGGCTTTGGGAATTACTTGTTGAATTTGTGGTGTATAACGCGTCTAATTTAAGGGCAATGGCTAAAGTGTGTGGGCTTATAAGGTATATCTTTGTACAGCAGAGAATATCTTTGTACAGCACACGTCCCAACTGATTAGACTTGTTCGAACCCCAAGCCGGATCCTTTGCATTACGGTTCCCGGCAATCAACGAGGGCGTTCTGCATGGCGCCAATTAAGTAAATGTTTTGTCGATATGATAGGCGCGTGTGAGTATGCACAGCATGTTCAAGCGAGTCACAAATAGTAGAAGTAAAGGATCGTCGCTAGGGACTTAAGAGCTAAGTGTCCGTCTTACACGCGTTCTCCCGCATTCTGATCGTTCTCTCTGCCGGCAATGTTGCGAGGCGCTATTTTCATTGCAGTGACCATTTTTTCAAACATCTTTGTTTGTAATAATACACCAATGGCGGAGAAATATTAAACAAATATGTGACAATGTTTCCTATTAATATATTAAATGTTTTTAAATAAATGTTGGCAAGAAAGCAGCCGGTACGATTGCTTTGAGAGTTTCTGGTGTGTTTAAGATTGTCTTAACTTGCTTGTGCAAGTGCTTTAATGTATTTTTACCATCTCTACCTAATAAGGATTGGGAACACATTAACGATTGGGGTAGAAAAGAGATCGCACACAATAAGGCTGTAATGTCTACGCGACACCTTCAGAATACAGAATTACTTTATTTTACTCGGGAATAGTGTATGCGGGGATGGTACCTACATGGTAGATTGGCTTAATGAATGCAGCAATGGTTCTTTGTAAGATGTGTTTCTATTTCGTTTGTTAAAGTTTTCAATACGTAACAACTCTCTAAAGTATGGACCTTGTGTGTGGTGATGGCACCTAAATTTCAATTTAATGTTTTTCTCATAAAAGATCATCATTAACGAATGCTCAAAAAGTGCTACATTATATGATCTCTTTTTAAACGCCATCTAGTAAATCTACTGGTATGATTTACCTCTTGTAGGTGCTGATTTGGAAGATTTTTTAAGAAGTCTAGTTTAAATAAATATTAAACATGATACTTAAATTTTGACACACATAGAATTTAAAGCTGGAATCTATAAGAATTATTTACAACGCAAGTCATAGGAATAATAAAATAGATACTGAACTGAAAGTGGTTAACAATTTACTATATGTTTTTTTTAAACATTTTTGACTTCTTTCTCCTATAAATTCTATTTTTTAAAAATTGAATATTAGTTTAACTTGTTTTTTTTATAAATTTGTTAGACCGGAAAAATATTGTAACAATTTAAATGTGGTGAATATATTGACCATAAAAATTTTTGTTTATAACCTTTGCTGCTTTACTAGCGAGACTTTATAAATTGAAAACCTACAGAATAATGAAAATAAAATAATTTTGTAATTATTTATAACATTGTTTTAGGACCTTGAATCTGGCAGACATAAGATAGACAAGAAGTTTGCCTAGGGATATCTAGACCAATAATAAAATTACCCAAAATGTTAAAAATGGATGTTGCTCATTGACTCAACATCTTCACGTGGTTAACTTCGAATATTTTTTTTTATTAATGATTTTTCTTCTTATATTACAAATAATTTTGTTTTAGCTCTCTGTTAAATTATTAAAAGATTATCTCGACAAACTTATAGTAGTAAGTATTAGATTTTTTAAATGTTGTAATTTATTTTAATTTTTTGATAATAGATTTCTACGTGAATAGTTACCCCAATATTTATTTTAAAGGAAACTTGATGGTTTTTTTAAAAATTAATATATGTTTTTTTATATTTTTTTTGTATTTTGATTTTTTTTCAAAGATATTCAAAATGCATAATTTATCAAATTTTTTGATTGCGAATATTGACGAGAAAAAATATTATTTAAAAAAAATCAGGATTCCGCTTTTTATTTATATTTAAAAGTAAATGAGGATATTTTTTTTTTTTTGCAAAAATTTTATAAAAATTAACTATTGAAACAAATTATACATTGTACGTAAAAAAGAAAAAACCTTAATTACAATTTTTTATTACAGTAAGTAATTATTTCGTAACTAATGCTGCGATAAGTATGAAGTACAATTGATTGATTGAATTATTGCTTCGGAAGCATTAAAAGCATTTAAATTTATTGCCTTTTATGCATGAGAAATATATTTTCACAATAATAAACCTATTTCATTGAGATCACCAAAGACTTTGTTAGTAAGCCGCAGACGGGTTTATTTTTTAATAATATTAATGGCCTTAACGACAAATTGATATACCGCTGGCTTACGTAAATGGAGTTTTATAGAGACAAACAATATTTATAACGTGTTTTTTATATTGTCCTTTCGTTTAAATATAGATATTTAACGGCAGGCGGTTCCTTTGATCTTAACGACTACGATGGTCCATGGATCATATCACTTAAAAATATATGCATTGTCGTAGGCAATTCGTTTATTCAGAATCATGCAAGGAAAGAAGAGAAAGAAATAGAGGCAGATAAAATGTAACCAAATTTAACAAATGTTCTTTATTTTATGCTTATTTTTTATAAATTGGAAGTACTTCCTCCGTCAATACTGCCAAAAAGTTCTGATACTGATAAGCATATGGAATAATATAAACTTATATATGCAAAATAAATAAAAAGTTGTCATTACTAACCGTTGGCATTATTGTTATAGTTTTATAAAAATAACAACGTACACATAGAATTTGACGTTGTTGTTTGGTTGGTTGCCTTGACTGTCTTTGACAACAGATAACAGGGCCACTTACAGGATTTAATTACTAATCGAGACTCCTTCCGAATACCCACAAAATTTCATTAAAATCTGCCTTAATAGTTTTATTTATGTATTGCAATTTTCATACTCGACTCTAATTATATATTTTGATGTATAGTTTTAAGGAAAAACCTAACATTAAAAATAATTTTGGGAGACCTTAATGACAATACTTTATATGTTATAGGATTCAAATTTAAACATTTGTCATCAAGATAAAAAGCTTTCTAGATTAATGAAGGAAGGTTAAAGTATTAAATAACTTGAATTAAATTGAGTTTAGTAGGAAAGACCAATTAAACTTATTATAAATAAAATAAAAGTCTTGCTTACCGAATTTCGGTCCCGGCGGACAATCTACGCAGAGATCAGCCGCGCACACGCAGGTGCACTCTCTGCTCCTTAACTCTCTAAGACCAATGGGACGGATATCCAGCACGACCGGAGAGCGATAAGGCGCAAGACCAATTTTTGACATCCCCATAAAACGAAAGTTGATTAATGCGACGCATTAATCAACTTTCGTTTTAGTTAATCAGATTGCCCTAATTCAATCAAGAAACAACAACAAAAAGTTATGTTCTATCATTGGATTTGAAAGCACGACCTAGAGTTTGCAAAGCATGGACCCATGCAACTAGGCGAATGAGGCGGCTTTTAAAATAATATTTTAATGTTTTGCTTTTTTTTTTTACAGAGATAACAGTTTACACATTCCCAGGCACAGTATTAAAGTGATTAATGTTTATTAGCTTAGCAGATCTGGTTTACTTTAGATCAAGAAAATAAGCATAAATTTTTAATATAAGCTTCTGGTGAAATATTGACTTGGACTCTTAAAGTTCCTTAAATCTCTTGTTACACTTACTAATGGCCACAGTACGTAATGTTGAAAAAAATATCGTGTTGCGTTAAGAGCTACTACTCACATACATATTTAATTTGAAACCAGACAGTTACTGTACCCCAGAGAAAATTCTTTCCCGATTCCACACGGTTAAAATAAATTGATAGCGTGTTTATTTAGCCACAATTTTTTTTTATATAACGATTTTAATGAAAAAAATAATGTGATACAAGAAAAAAAATATATTTTCAAACTTTATACCAAAATTTAAATTTCTTTGGCTTTTTGTGACAATTTCAGTAATAATCATAAAAGTTACTTCACCAATAAGAGTACATTACTTAATCTTGATGCTGCTCATAAAGTACATAAATAGTTCTGATTTACCAGAACTTCTAAATTTTTTAAATGTTGTTGTTATTTCTAAATTGTTTAGGAAGACTGGTATTAAAAATATATTTTGATATTTATATAGCAATGCAATATAATTCAAATATCAAGTTATTTTATTTAAACTATTTAATGTCAAGCAAAGGCAGTCTAATTTTTATATTGTGATATATTTTTAATCTGTATTTAAAAAAAAAGAACGATAAAAGAGACGGTTCACCTCTCCCAAGGGATAAAGGCCAGGCCGTCGGGACTCTTGTTGTCAATGCGAAAAATACTGCAAGGATTCAAGATTTTAAAAAGAATTTACTGTGTCAAGAGCCCTCCAGATTACCTCAATCAGATAGTCGTGGCGGAAAAAACGGCCAGCCTTTTCTGGCACGCTAATCAGTCTACGCCTAAATTATTGACATAATAACCACATAGACAAATACATGATTCACATAACGGAGCACCCAAACAGAATCTACAGCAACACGTAAGTTTTCACCATCCATCATCCATCTTTACCGTATAATTTACAACATTTATAATATTAACTATAAATAACGTATTAATAAAATAGTGTTAGTAAATATAATAGTGTTATTAAGTTCTGCGCAATATCTTTTATATATATCCAAAACCTGGTCTTTTTCAGTGAGGATGTTTCCAGTTTCGTCTGCCATTGAATATATTTTTACGTTGCTGGATTTAGTTAGTTCTTTAATTTTTTTGAAAAGATCTTTGGATTCATACCTGTTTGCGTTTTGTTGTAATTCAGTTTAGATGATGTTAATGTGTGAACTGTAGTCACTCCGGCATCGCCTTTGAACCTCACTACTAAGATACTTGTGTATTTGGCTTTATCCCTTGCTTTTTTAATTTCCTTCTTCGAATTATTATTAGCTGTTTCGGTAGTGATACAGTTCTTCATATTCAAATTTGTATTTTCTTTGGGGGCTTGTATAATGATGTTTTGCATATAATTCCAAGAATTTTATGGATCTGTAGTCTCATTCTGAATACATCAATGCATTCTATCATCCACGAGCTTTTAAAATCATGCAGGTCAACATTTTTAGGAAATCCTTCATTTATCGATTTTCAAATATTTCTTAAACGAAGTCGAATAGTGGTAACCAGAAGTTGGTGATTGGTACCACATTCAGCTACTGGAAACTTTTTGTGTTTAGAATAGACGACTTCATATAATTTATATTTATATTCGACCGATTTTGTATAAGTATATAGTCTTTCAGGTTTCTGAAACGACCACCCGGAGATGTCCATATAAAGAGACGTTCAATATGTTGTTTAAAGCAAGTAGTATTGGTGATTGCAAGATTTTCTTCGATACAAAATCGAAGGAGACATTCTCCCCTCTCGATTTCCTATTTCGTACTTCCCAACTATTCGCCGCAGATATTCATCATCACTTGTTCACCCAACCTTATCATTGAAATCACCTATCACTATAGCGATTTCATGTTTTGGTATATCTTTTAGTGCAGATGTGAAACATGGTATTGTGTATAAATTTTTACAATGTCTAAATTCATGCTCCTCCGACAGCTCAATTTTTGTAATAAGACTTACAAAGTTTGTACTTCTAGGATTGTGAATAAAGCCGCGAGAAATAAATTTTTGAAATAAAAATTGAAGCGCTGGTAAAATATAAATTCAGAGCAATTTGCGAATATAAAATCAAAATGTTTAGTGAAACAGATTATTTTCCACACTTAGAAAGCTTTTCAGTACTCGTATTTTATGCTTTTAAATATTTTTATTATAATGAATGATTTGAGTTCGTTTTTTAACACAGATCGAAAAAGTAATGGAAGTTTAGCATTTTCAGCGCAGCACTTAAAATTGTTCTGTTTTTATTTTGTTTTGTCTTAAATCTCAATACCATTTTTATTCTACAAACTGAAATACAGTCCATTTTCATTGAGTATTTTTATGTGATGCACTAAAAATATCCACAGACGAAAATTTTATAATTTGTGTTATTCCTTCTGTTATATAGACGGCTGATTATTTTTTCAATATGTTTTATCTGTAGAACTTTTTCCAGCTGATAATGATGGGCGAAATCGCAGGCAAGAGACGCGCTAGGCAAAGAAACAAAATCGTGGCTGGGAAATATCAAGGAGTGGATGTGTGTTGCAAGCGTAGAAGACCCATTTCGCTTAGCACAAGACCAAAAAAAGTTCGCTGAGCTAACAGCAAACCTCCAGTAGTGGAGAGGTACGTAGAATGAGAGAGAGAGAACCCATAGTATATCGTAAATTACAATTTTATTACATTTTTTCTAGTAAATATTCCCAGGTTGTGTGAACATCTTCCAAAGGATTTAAGAAGAGAATCTAAATCTCAATGGCAGCTATACTAATAATAAAAAGCTGTTGAATTTGTTTGTCCGTTTGTTTGGCTGAACACATTTATTTAATTATTGGTCCAAATTAAAAATAAATGTTTTGGATAGCCCATTTTACAAGGAAGGTTTAAATTTTTATAAAATCACGCTTCGTCCAATACGAACGGATCATTAAAAAAAATGGGAATGGCTAAACCGGGGAAATTTTACGTGGAAAAAACCACGGGAAACAGTATTTAATATATTATTCATATAATATATTAAATGAGATTTTATTGAAAGACAGAGACCATTTTCTGCGCTACTTTTATATTAATGGGAACCTAGAAAAAAATGCACCGAAGATACTTTTATTTTTCATAACAGAGCGTTACCCGAATATCTCGGTTTCTTATGTGGTGCAGGAGGAAGAGCACGCAAATCACCTGATGGTAAGCGATCTCCGCCGCCCATGGACTCGCGCAACACCCGAAAAGTTCCAAGATCGTAGCCGGCCTTTAAAACCTTTTCTTGAAGGTCGAACGATTGTTTTATATCATTCTGTGATAAAATTATTTTTAGTTGCAATTAAAACCATTTATTAATTCAACCATAACTCTTGATTCATTCCATGATTCTAGATATCCATTTTTAAAATTAATACGTTGACTGATCTAGCATGTTAACTCGTATTTTAAATCAACGTAGAGAATAATTAAAAGTAAGAGAAAAAAAGTAATTGTAAGCTGCGTCAATAATTAACTTCAATAAATTTTATTTTATGTTTATTCTTTTTTAATGTATTGGCCTATGTAATATTGGATACTTACTTAAAGTCCTAATTCCCTGTTAAGGAGTAGAAGGCGCCATAAGTGCAACGCCAGCTTGATATGTCTTGGGCTCCGCGTTTGGTCTCAGGCCATGACAGCCTAACTATTTTTATGTCAGCTGCTACTGAGCATCATTACGTTTTTCATGATGACCACGTTTTCTTGTAAGGAACAACTCCAGGGGAAGCCACTGGAGGGTCTTCCTTGGAATGTGATTGGGATTTGATGAAGGGCAACCCATTGCCACTTGCGCTGCCGACTCTTGCGCTTGACTGCCTCCGTAACCTAGTGGTATAGGCTCTTGCCTTGTAAACCGGAAGTCGTGGGTTCAAACCCCATGCGGGAAACAATAACTTTGTGTTGTTGTTTCTTGGTTGGATTAGGGTAATGCGAGCTAATCATCCGATTGCCTGAAAAGAAAGTGGATCCATGCGTTGGATGGGCATGTAAAAAGTCGGTCCTGCACCTGATCTCTCGCCGGTCGTGTCTGATATCCGTCCCATCGAGCTTTCAGAGTAAAGGAACTGAGAGTTCACCTGTGTCTGCGTGTACATTTGTGCACTATAATATCTCCTGCGCAGTTGACTGATCTCTGAGTAGATTTGCCACTGTGACCGAAATTCGGTTAGAAGGACTTTTACTTACTCGATCGATCGGCTCCTCTCTTCAACATGCCAGAGGTTCTTCGGTACGGATTGTTTCTAGCCAGAATATTTTTAGCATCTGACGAAGGCAACAATTGCTGAAGTTCTAGACCCACTGCTATGTAGCTATTCCACGTTTCTGCACCCGTAAATCAACACGGGTTTTACGTTGGAGCGGAATGTTTTGATCTTCATTCGATCGTATCTCCTGAGTCTTTCGCGCCTATAGGTAAGAACATAAAATTGTATCCGGAAATATAAAGCTAATTTTTATGAAGTTACAATAACTCGTCATAGGTAGTTTTACTTATTTTTTACGAAATGACAATATGGAAAAGAAGCAACAAAATGTTATGAAGACATTAAAATTTCCTATGAATGTTATGAAACATAATAAAAAACCCGCCTTGGAAGTATATGCTCCAAATAAAATTTCATTGCGCAAAAATGTTTCCCTTTTCGAATAAAATAACGATTTCTAATATATGATAATAATATATTACTTTATCGTGTTTTTGTGTTTGCTTATAAAACGATACAATACAATCGATTAATCTTTGGAGGAATAAAGTAGTTACTTACTAATTTTTTAGTAACATCGATTTCAAGTAGGTTTTATAAAACAGAAAAAAGTAACATAATAATATATTATGGTGTGTCGACACCATACTATATTATATATACTTACACAAACGAACATTGCTTTTCACGGTACAAGAGTTTAGGACACAATTTCTTCGCGCGTACAACTTGTAACAAGTAACTATTGATATATACAGGGATTACAAAAAAGCGTCTGGTTAAAATATAAAGAAAAGGTTTCAAAACTTAAAATGTACTTTCGAAACGTATCTTCTATATAATTTTGGTTTTTAATAGAAATTACTAATCCGATTTTTAAAAAAATTCTATACAACTATTGTGGAAATTTTTACGCTATCAGAGAAACTTATATTTTTAATGGAATAAATAATAAAAAAAAAAGAAAAAAAATATTTTTGAAAAATATTTCATTTCATAAGTTGCGGAGACATTCGTGAAGTATATATGTTAAGTAAATTACCTCTAAAAATGGTGATGACTCTTGAACCTCATCCATTTCTTAGTGAAAAATAAACAAAATATAAGAAAATCTTTAAGCATACAATGAAAACACAACATTTGTTAAAGTGGAGACACAATATCTGAAAACGATAGAAACAAATTATTATAAAATAAAATGAATATGTGTTATAATGAGGCTTTAAAAATCAACTTGTTTAAATTATAAAAATATACATAATTTGTAGCACTTTGGATCACTGACATACTTTTATTAGTCAGTCACGAGATTGTTATGTTTACTGAAATACTTCTTCAGTTTGTAAAGTTAAACAATGTTGTTTGAATTATGACTATGTTAACAATACTCTCTCCGGTGTAGCTAATGCTGGATTAGCCCAAAAGCAAATCAAGCAATTGCTTAGGGCACCACGTCTTGGGGGGGCACCAAAGAAATTGTTAGCATATAAATGGTAAAGCTCTTTAAGGATTCGGACGTTTTGAATTGATAGAAATCAAACCAAATGTAGACATACGAAGAAGCGGAATGATAAACAAATGTATGGCAGAGATAAACAAAGACTATAAAATTGTGTGTTAAACTTAATAAATCAGTTATATTTGTAGATATTTAAAGCAATGTCTCAATATCGATATAGGAATCGAAATACTGAATTTCGATTCCACAAATTTTTAGTATTTTCATAGCTTTCTTTGAAATGTATTCAAAAAACTGAGTTTCAGTTATTTGCTTTACACATGTTCATATTAAACTTACGTATGATTGTATAAAATAATACATAGTGTTAAAATTGATCACCATCCTCTAATGTGGACACAGTCATGCATATATTTTATGCTTGATGATAGCAAACAGCACGGCAAAAGGATCTTAAATGAAATTAGTTTCTAAAGATCTCACAAAGGAAAAGTTTCCATCCTATGAATAGAGATAACTCTAAGAAAGTCAAAAGATGATTAAAGGGTTAAAACATTGCATTAAACAATGAAGAGCTTTCTTCTGCGAAATCGAATCGTGAGATTAGCATCAATGTGAAAATAAAAGCTGAAAGTGCAATTAAAGTTTCAATATGATCTTGTCAACAGTAGAAGAGTTTTTATGGACGATGGTGTAAACGATGATGAGGTATTTCAGTTTAAAGTTTGATTTATCTTCTAAGTGATGTCATTTTATGTAAAAGATCGTTCCAAGGAGACCACCCTGACTTTGGCATTAAACAATAGTGAATATGGTGCTAAGATTTTAAAGGGGTATCAAAAAGTCTCATCCTCGCTCTTGTCACGTCGTGTTCCTCATTACTGAGGGTCGTGATTACCCTGCTGGGTGACCTTCCTTCTGATACTTTCTCTCCAGCTATTTCGATCCATAGCTTCGTGAAGCGTACAGTGAAGCTTGGTGTTACGAGAGGATCGGACCATCGAGTTGGGTTGCGTCCTCTTGGCTTTTTTCCATCGATTTTGCCCATAACCATCAGCTGTTTGAGGTTATGGCCGTCTTTTCGGGTGATACGGCAGAATATATTTTAAAACAAATAATTAGCTCATGCTAATTTTGTTTGGACGATAAATTTACCTTACACGAATTCAATATCTATTTAAATTGCAAGTTATTATACTTTCAATCAACAAAAAATTCTTTGGTTTTTGTAATGAAGTTCCCTATGGCGCATTGCGGAGGGCACACAAACTAGCGAAAAACGTCCGTAACATAAGATTCATCATATCTAGAGTATACCCGAATATTTATTTTCTTTATACTTCGAATCGAACTTGAAAATAATATTTTAATAACAAGGAAATTCGTTCCTATCTGGTGTCCACACGGTTTTTTATATGTAGTAACTAGTATATGTATGAGTTACTATCTCACCTGTATATATTTATTAGAATAGATGACCCGGTGAACTTTGTATCACCTACATCTATCATCTCTTTTTACACGTCACAGATTATTCAATGATTGTATTACCGACAATGTACTTAGTAACGCACTAAGAAACTAAGTTACCAGTTGACGGGCGATTGTCTTAAAATTGTTACTTCCAAGATTAGGATCCTTGAACGGCGAATTTACGATTTTCAAAAGAATACTGATAATTGTCGTCAAGTTTCTGCTAAGTAGCTCGGTGTGAGAATGAATTTATAACCTTTTTTCGGTCTGAACCGGTTGCGCGACCTCACTATTTTTCGGGTTTTAAAACAGGCAACACAAACAATCTTCTCGATGTCATTGTCAGTTTAATTATATTTCGTAGAAGTGATAGTCGTAGTTTCGTAGTAGATAGTAGAAGTGGATCCTTCTTCAAAATTCAAAAAAATATTTTACGTTCGGTGAAACGGCAGAACAACCAAAATACGTGTCTTAATTGTTGCAATAGTTTATTAGATTTCGACCATTGCTGAATATTAGCCGAAGATAACTTCAGTTTCTGTATTAAATGCGGTTAAAACTTAAACCAAACCAAAAGACTAAATAGGGCTAATTTCTAAAAACTATATTTCTAAAAACTAAAGTGAAGCACCAGTCACAGTTGAAACAGAAAGTCGTCACTGCATCGGTGGCATTACCGAAAGTAAAGAAATGAGTTTTCCAGATCTAAATATAACCACTAAGGAAATAAATGATTTCGATAAGATTGAAATCCAGGAGCTCATCATAAGCAGTGTTCCAGTCCAACCAGACTCAGAGGAGTCATCGGAGCACACCGCCACGTCATCACATCCCAGTGGGCTGAGTCGAGCCCGCACGTTGGGTTTGCCTTTGTAGCCAGATTAATGGATATGTCGCCGACTCAAGATAGTAATTAAATGATTCATTAATGCGGGCTTAAAGAAGAGAGTGATTGTTAATAGATAACATAGTTATTGAAATTTATTTAATTTTTTCTACCGTACCTATTTACACTCCTAAAAAAAATTACTTTTTATTATGTTTAATTACAAATGATACTGTCAATAAACTTGACATGTCACAAAACTGAATTTAAAATATTTTATTACTTTCTTCTACGTAGGTAGACACTAACAGTTAGATTATTGATATTATTTTAAATAAATTGTGATACTGTTGAAAAACTTAAAATGTTACGGTGCTCAATATGGACCATATTATAATTTTCCATTACCTCTATGTACACACTTTTACACTTACATAATTAACATTATTTTAAATTACTTATGATACTATTTAAAAACAAGTGACAACGTTCAATATGTAATGTTTTCTTTTTTATATTTCATTACCCAATCTACACACTTTAAAAATAACATGATTTATAATATTTTAAATTACTGATATACTATTTAAAACCCTAATATCTGACAATGCAATGACATGGATTTTACACTTTTACAATATGATTCATATCATTTTAAACACTTTGTGATACTTTTGAAAAACTTAATATCTAACAATGCTCAATATGGAGTGTTTTATTATTTTTTATCATTCCTATTTACACACTTCAACAATAACATGATTCGTATTATTTTAAATTACACATGATAATGTTGAAAATAATTACATGTATCAACACTCAATAAAAAGTAAAACATATTTCATATTTTTTTACTATTGTTGTCTGTAGTCTTACACCCTCAAATAGCTAAATGATCTATTTTTAATAATTAAATGTGTGATAAACACTCGAACAATGTTATGATTCATACGATTTTTAATTTCACGTGATATTGTTTTGTCACATGTATTACATGTCACAGTTGCTTAATACGAAAAAGTTTATTATGTGATGGATGTGTAACAACTAATAAATTACAAATGTACATTGAAATATATAACAAGAGATTTATATATTTCAGATTTTTAAAATGTTTATACATGAAAATTTAAATGTTATGGATATATTGTTTTTGATTCGAAAACCTTATGTAATACCAAAAATTACTAATTTTCTTACTATTTGCAATATATATATCAGAAACTATTTTTGATCTGATTTGTCAACCAACTAATCCATTTCTAATTTTTTAAATGTACATACACGAAAATTTAAATTTTTTTTTTGATTTAAAAAACTTTATATTTACTTATTTTCCTACAATTTGAACTTTAACTAATTTCAGAACTTTAATGTAGCTTGATATTTATCCCTACCAAAGTAAATTTCAGAACGCACCCATAGATATTTGACAACAATGTCACTTTGTTGCCAAATATTTATGTAGAATGTTTAAAATATGAATTTGCAGATTAATATATATTGTCGATTCGAAACCTTAAATATCCATGTAATATCGTAT